>PISW01006692.1:0-103749 GCA_004023785.1 Mungos mungo | reverse complement strand
TCTCTCTCTCTCTCTCTCTCTCTCTCTCTCTCTCTCTCTCTCTCTCTCTCAAAAATAAATAAAATGTAAAAAAAAATTTTGGAAAGACATTTGAATCAGTGCCTTCTTTGGAGGGACATCCTTTGAAGAATGGTCTTGACCCTGAAAAGAAAACTATACCAAACTTCAGATGAGTCGTGTCTCTTCTTTTTCTTTTATTCAGTACCCACAACCCCTCCTGAAGAGGACTCCACATACCAGGAGGGAAGCAATATTGGTTTTACTACCAAAACTTCAGAAAATAGATAAGGAACCAGTCGGAGCTGACAAGGTCTCACAGGAAAATGCACATAGAAGCAAAAAATACACGTGAATGTTTTCTGCCCTTGCAGAATACACTTTCTGTGAAAGTGGATCTTCCCCTTTCATCACTGTCCCCAAAAACATTGAGGAAATAAGGTGGCCACTCTGTGAGTTAATCTGCAAAAGCATCAGATAACGAGGACACAGGAGGTTCAAGAGAAAGAATAGCTCCCAGACCAGCAAGACCCTCAGGTTAGATTAACATATCTAAAGACAAAATGTGTTTCTTATAAAAGAAACTGGTGAACCACAGAAGCTGTCCAGCCCTGTGGGGTTGGCATTCCTTGACTTGAAATTTCATAACTCCAATCTCTGCCTCACCTTCACAAGGCCATCTTTTCTGTCTTCGCCTCTTCCTTTTTTTTAAATGTATTTATCCTATTCTCTTTTTTTTAATGTTTTTTATTTATTTTTGAGAGACAGAGACAGCGTGAGCAGGGGAGGGTCAGAGAGAGAGGGAGACATAGAATCTGAAATAGGCTCCAGGCTCTGAGCTAGCTGTCAGCACAGAGCCCGACGCGGGACTCGAACCCATGAACCATGAAGTCATGACCTGAGCTGAAGTCAGAGGCTTAACCGACTGAGCCACCCAGGCGCCCCATCCTCTTCTTTTTTCTTATAAGGACACTTAAAATTTGTAATTTGTCATTGAATTTAGGGTACAAACTTATCCAGGATGATTTTTCTTGAGATTGTCAACTTAATTGCATTCCAAAGACCAAATAAGGTCACATACATAGGTTTCTGGTGGACATATGTTTTGGGGGACC
Source organism: Mungos mungo (assembly GCA_004023785.1). Taxonomy (NCBI): domain Eukaryota; kingdom Metazoa; phylum Chordata; class Mammalia; order Carnivora; family Herpestidae; genus Mungos; species Mungos mungo. The sequence continues at coordinate 102,637 of PISW01006692.1, read as the reverse complement.
ACCATTCAACCCACAACAGAAATCATGCATCACTCTAACTGAAACCTTATCACAAACACTCCCAGTTCTGAATCCTGGCTGACCACACTTCTCTCTGATTGATTTCATGCCCCAGGTTGTATGACCTCTCCAGAGTTCTTGAGATTTCAGTCTCTCTGCAGTTATAGTCCTCATGGAAAATCAATGGATCAGAATTCTGGTTTTACACTTGGGTCTCATGAGTCAAGTAATTGTGTATCGATGCTGAAGAACTAAGGTCCCATCTTTTAATATGTTGAGCCAATACTCTTTCTGAGCCTACTGGCCTGGAGCCAAACTCAAGTGTGGTAAATTCCCTATGGTAAGCCATCGAGGGTGGCTTCTAGAGAGAGTGCCTATTGGCCATTCTACACATGACCCTCTCCTATGCGTGGCCATGCAAGGATGGAGAAGCAGAGAGAATCAGAGGTCCTTGGTGAACCAGTAAACATTCTGGATCTTTCCACTCTGTCTCTGTGCTGACCACAGTAGAACTTTGAGCCAATATTCTAAGGGACAAGTATGGAGCCAATTGGGGTGGCAGAAGAAGAGGTAGAGAAGAACCTCGATGACCATCCTGAGCCCTAACAAACTGAATGAGCAACACCCACTGCACACAACATGGGACTTGTGGCTGGGTAGCCACTGGGAGGGAAGCACAGACATCCAGCACTGGGCTGTGACATGCACCTCTCCTCCTTTAACATGCTCAGCCACTGAGCTGAGATCATACTGTCAAAGCATTCTCCTGGCTACTGTCCAAAAAAGCCAATAGAAATAGATCTTCACAGAGACTTTTTAACCTGTTTTGTGTTGTTGGTTTTGTTATTGCTATTGCTGTTTTTGCACAATTTAAAAAGGATCTGGCTTCTTGGAGAAACTGGTAGTTAGCGATTCGAACCATTCTCTGTGGTAGGAAAATGATTTGAAATTAAGATCATATGTGTCACAATGACACTACATGTGTGTCCTCAGGAAGGCATTTCAGTGAGAAATTAAAAGCTTCCAGATGCTTTTCTTTGTGAGCTCCTGGCAACTGTAGAAATTCACAGACTGTGGGTGTGCTCATAGCCAGCCCATGGCCCCTGAAATAGGGCAGGGACTCAATGTGAAAGGATGGGCATAAGGGCAGATTTGTGGAACCAGAGCTCAACAGGGAATTCAACAGTGCTTTCATGGAAATCATCCTGGTTTATGCACTGAAGTTAATTTAACCTAAAAAACACATTTTTCTTTAAGTATGAAGCACATAGGTCTATAATGAATGTCCTGCCAGGGCTCCTGGATGGCTCAGTCGGTTGAGTATCCAACTTCAACTCAGGTCATGATCTCACAGTTCGTGGGTTTGAGTCCTGCATTGGGCTCTCTGCTGTCAGCACAGAGCCCGCTTTAGATCCTCTGTCCTCCCCACCTCAATTAATTAATTAATTTTTTAAAAATGAGTGTCCTGTCTGGCTTTCCTTCATCTTCCATACCAAAACACAGCCTAAATGCTGTCTGCCCAGTCCCTAATCAATTCTGGCCACACAAGTAGGAATGCAATGGCAAGGAGCTCCCGTTCATTCCTGCCCCGTCCCCTCCCCATCCCCTGTGTCACCAGACATCCATGGGACATTGTCCAAAAGTGGCAGTGGTTTGTTGAGGGCAAAAAATGACTTACTTGCAAGAAGGGTCCAAGGAGGGAATGTGCATGTTTGTATTGCATTTCAGACCTAACCTCCCTGGGTCTCTGCCTAACAGAAAAGAAAGAATGAAATATTCTGGGAAACAGCAACCGTACATTCATTAACTCTTAGGCACAGTGTCCTAGAGACCCACCCCCACAGCTCTTCAGAGAGGAAATAGCAATACCATTTTAGGAAATAGCAATGAACTTAATAATTTAGTATTTCCTGTAAAGAGTAGAGGAAAAGAGAAATGACATGTTAGGCTTGCACAACCTGCTGTGCCTCACATGCACCAATCCCTACTTATCTAAAAACTTCAAAGTCAACCCCAGTGTGAACACAGAAACATCTCCGGTTGAGATGAACGTGGTTATTGAATATACTTCTGTCATACTGACTCTTCCAAATACCATCTAAGTTTCCTACAAGGATTTTGGAATACGTCATAGACACCAACAAGAGTAGGTATTTTTGTTACATTGAAGAGTTGCTCATCCTCAGATAAGGATCAGACAAGAGCCTTAAACAACACTTTTAAATCTGTCTGCCTTTTTTCTGTAATGGAAGTCTTCATTTTCAAAGGTGAAGTATGCTGTTTTTCATGGCGGCTTTGTTGCCACCAACAGAAACTCAAAGTAGAGTTCTGCAGGTGAATCAGGCAGGATTACCTACATGCTGTTCTTGAAATTCAGCTCAGCTTATGGAAGAAGTGCCAACTATTTTCATACTCCACTTCCCAGGAAAACGTAGTCCACGTTCAACAGAAGGCCATTAAATTCCAAACCAGACAATCAGTGCAGCAGACACTGTCTCTAGGCGGGACACAGCTCTATTTGAGTCAATATCTTAAAGAAATACGTTATCAACGTGTAAACATGAACAGTTCCAGGAAGCAGAAGTTTGTATTCCAGCCCAGTGTTTCACTAAAACTAAGACCCAGAGCTCACACTTCCAGAAAAAAGTTGGGTCAAGTTTGACCCTTGCTTCCACCAAGTTCACTGACACTTCAGGAAGGCAGAGTTGCCTGGATGAAACCAAAGAACCTTCTGGCAACCCTCAAATCCTGCTCCTGATAGTGGCCTATGCAAAGTGAGCCTGAGAAATGTAATTCATCCTAGGAATGCATCTGGAAAACAGCAATATTATATCCACCAGGGGAAAAGTATTCCCGGGGATTAGTGTGGGCTCTGAAACTTGAGGCTTCTCATGCTTTCATAATCGTTATCCCAATTAATGTAACTGCAGACACCATTCTGCCCCCAGGTACAACTGTGTCCTGTTCCTCTGAAGCTCACGAAGCCATTTGCTTCAATAGTTGCCTCTGGGAGGGAGTCTCAAGGCTGATGACCCTTCACGTGGATCCATCTACCTCCTGTGCAAGTGTGTTTTCTTTGCATTTCAGTTACATCCCCGACCTTGAAGGGGACGATGTAAAGGGTGATTAACTTTCCATTTATAAACCAATTATTTTACTATTGGCACCTTCATTCTGAAATCACTGACAGAAAATCTTTTACAAAACAAAATGTAATAAATGAGAAATCGATTGGATTTTTTAAAGTTTGCCTTGAACTCAGCCAATAATAAGAGATGTCCTTCAATAAGAAAGGTCTCTCTGTAGAAGTTTCTCCACATCAGATCGCAGCTGTGCTGCTTCTGAGGGAGATGCGGCCATATCCAATCAAGGCATAGAAACTCTTTTTCATTCGTTTGTAATTGAATTGACAGAGAAGTTATTTTTCTACCAAAAAGGGGAGGAAAGAGACTTTCATGTGGATCTTCACAAGCTAAAATTGCACCAAAAGTTGCTGCAAGGTCAGTGAAGGACAACACTTTCTGCTCCCACTGCAGACTCCTTGCCTTGACTATGATCCTCCCAGACACTCCTCCCAGTGGGCAGCTCAGCTGCCTCCTTTCTCTCCTGTAGGTCTTCATTCACATGCCACATTCTTGGTGAGGACTTCCCTAATCACCCTGTTGATAATTTTAGGGCCCTTGCCCCATCACACTGATCCACTTTCTCTATTCAACACTCCTTCATAGCGCTTCTATTCTTGACAGTCTTTACACTCTGTCCAGCCCTTTATTTTGCTTATTTCATGTGTCCCTCTACAAGAATGGAAGCTCCATAAGGACAGGGAGATAGTAACAACACCTGACCAGGGACCAGAACTGAGCAGTCACTCAGTTAATATAATAGTCTAAAATGTTTAAAATGGAAAGTCAAAATAAAATTTCCTACCATGAACAAGTAATCATCCTTCTCTCCACTAAGATAGACAGTATGGCAAAGCCATTGTCCAGGTGAGCCAAGGGCAAAAATAGAATAGGAGGAGAAAACTATCGCATGCCTTTGCATATCAGATACAAAGCCTTGTGCCTTCCATTCTACCTTGGATCCCTGACTCTGGCAACTGTCATGATCTCCCTGCACACCTCCACCTGAGACTCCAGAGAGAAGAGAGGAAATATTCCCTCCGGCTTCTGGCTTGCTTACTGAGACATTGCTCAGTTGTTTGCAGGGCCAGTTTCAAGACAGTGCACTCAGATAGGCTCCCATGCGTTGTTTAATGTTCTGCTGTCAATGTCTTGAAATTCTTAATCATTTCACGTTTGAACTGTAAGTGAAGGCTAATAGGACAATGAAGGGTACATGTAAGCAGAGAAGATTCACAAATGAAGGGAAAAGCTTCATATTTTCGTGCCTTTAACAGCTCTTTTTGTCTATCTTTTCCAACAAGCAGTGCACAGGGGCCCAACAACTACGTAGTTGGCCCAAATGTATCCATGTTATTTCTGGAGGGCAACAAAAACTTTCTACAAATGGTGAAAACCTCTTCTGTCTTACAATCTCTTCTCCCAACTTGAAAGAAACATGGTCATCTTTTTGGCTAACAACCACCACCACCACAAAGCTCAGATCCAATTAAACTAGAAATTAAGAGGAGCAACAGAGGCAATGAGTTGCTTTTGGGAGGAAATAAAAAATAGAGAAAATTATTTTACAAAAATAACTATTGGAAATGTTAATAATAGCAGCTTCGAAACTATACTATTCTTTGGAAATTCATCAAAAAGTTGTTAATTGAACTCATATGACAATACCTATAGCAAGTACACCAGGTACTAAAAGAGAACTGTACAACCCACCTCATCCCCAGGGGGAGAGTGGGCACTAGTAAACATAACCCAAAGCTTCTCAAATACTGGAGAGAATTTGGCCACTCAATAATTATGCAAATTAATGAAAGGCAAAGTGTATCTTTAATTCCACAACATTCTAATTTTGAGAAAACTCTATGAACCCACAGGTTAAATTAAAATAGAGAAAATTTAAATGAGCTGCTAAAAAGTAAAAGTTAGATGGGTCATTTATAAATTAAGTTATCATGACATCCAAATTTGTTAACTTTCAAGAAATCAAATAATTTAACCCCATAATCTCAAAGGCATAATATTTTTCTAATTTGCCAGGCCTCCCCTATTTCTCTAACTCTGCTCTTTATATAAGAGGATACAAGACCTGAGAAATAAAATCAAACACCTCCAGGGGCCCAGACACATAACATCAATGTGTGAATTAGGCTGGATGTAAGACAGTAGGAGAGGTGAGCAAGGGTGAGTTGCATGTTTCTTTTCTAAGGAAGATTTTTTTTTAAGTGGGGGCCTGTGTTAGTCTGGGTCTTCTTAAAAGGAAAAACCAAGAGAGGATGACATGTACAAGTCATTTATTAAGAGAGCTGCCCATGAAAGGACATGGGAATGAGCCAGAGAAGCCTGTGAGAGATGCTGGACCATGATGCAGATCTGACATGAGGAAGGGAAGAAGTTTTAGGGGATGTCTCCTGAACTGCAGAACAATTCTACAGAAAGTTTGGCAAGGTCACTGGGAAGGGCTTGAGCCACAGCTAGAGGAATCTTATCTGTCCCAAAAATGGAGCTGCCTTCATAAGCCACTTTGCTTAGTCATGGGAAAGATGGCCTCAGTGCCACCAGGGATGGATTTCAGAGCACCTAGGGCTGCAGGTTAATTTCCACCCTGAGCCTCTCTAAAGTTCATTCTCCTGACATCACTCCCCTGACGAACCACCATCATCCTCTAAATCTATATGTCTCTACTGATAACATGAGAGTTTAGTTATCCACAACCAAGTTCAAAGACATTGAAAAGATTAATTAGTTGAAAAATGGGCCTTGCATTGCTAGAGCAAACACCTTTTCGAAACAAGCTGTCATAATAGATCTGTCAGATGTCAGTCACTGGAGTTGTCTTCAGGCCATGAAATTTGGATCTGGTGTTCATTTTGTTCCATTTCCTCAAGGAGGTCACTGTGCCCCTTGCTAAATGTGGTTCCATGGTCAATAAGTTATGCAGAAACAAACAGCATTTTTTTAACTAATCAATTTTATACCAGCTTCTGGAACATAAAGGAATTTCTCATCCTCTGCTTTTTATACAGAAAAGTGTTGCCCTTGGGAAAGTCTCAATGATCCCACTGCTCCTCCCATGGACACCAGAAATAGCCTCAGTGTTATATTTTAAAAGTTGGGAAGACAAACCCCCCAGCACCACCACACCCAGGGCCTGTGAAAACGTCAGCAGCATTGTTGCCACACAGCAGGACTGAATGTACAATGGCTGTATTCTCCAAGGTAGTCTCAAGTTACCAAAATCATTCTGTTGAAGGCTGAAAGAAAATAAAGTAGAAGGTCCCTGGAAATACAGAACCAGTGAAGAGAAAAACATTAAAGAAGACATTCTTTTAAAAACTCAAATGGAATATGAAACATGAGGGAAGATTAAGAGTTAAGTCCTCAAGGTGGGGGGGAGAGGGAAACCAGAATAAAAAAGACAGCTCTGTTATTGACGTGTCCAAAATACCACCTGAGAAAGCAGGCTGCAAGGGGCTCATCCGGGGGAAGGGACAATCTTTCTTTTCAAGAGTAGGGAGAGAAAGGATCCAATAAACTCTGCTCCCCAAAATACATCATATGTGTTTTTTTGGAAGATGAGTGGAAAAACACTTTTTCAAGAACTAAGGTGGTATGTAGAAAAAGAAGTCAGACTCATAAGTGAGTAACATTTTACTGATATTATTAACCAAGTCTATAGTTAGACTATGTCCTTTGAAAATGAAATTGTGACATAATCTGTGTATCACCTTTCCAGATCATTAGTCATCTACCAGGAAGTCCACGAATCCTCACTTTCAACATGTTCCCCCAGCGAACACCCTACCCTTAATGTTCTTTCAGGAAATGGCAGCCCATCTGTTCAGTCACACTCATAAGAAACCCATCCATCCTGGACAACTTCTCTCCTTCACCCTTACAGAACACATCACCAAGACCACTTGGCTTCACTTTCTCTTGAATCCATGCATTTAACCCTAACTTCCACCCTTGTCCAGACAAGGTGACTCTTTGCCGACTCTCCAGTGACTGCACTCCAACTGGTCTTCTTGGTTCAACTCTAGCTGCACACCCCCATCATTCCCCAAAGAGCAGCCACTGCCCTTCTCAAGACACAGATGGGATTGTACTGCTCCACTGTAGTCTCAACTTCAGTCGTTTCCAGTTCTGCTTTAATTACAAAGACCCTCATCCTCAACATGCCACATGATCTTTCATGTTTGCACCCCCTCCCTTTCTAACTTGTCCACCCATGTCCTCAGCCCCTGACACAGCAGTAGCACTGCCTTCTTTGAGTTCTTCCAATACTGTACTCTTTCTTGCCTCAGAGACTTTGCAACTACTGTTCCTACTACCCTGCATTTCCTAAAGTTCAGAAGCCACTTCCTCAGGAAAGCTTTCCATGACATGCCCTTAACTACCCAACCCAGAATAATATTTGCCTTTCTTCACATTTTTGTAGCATGGTTGCCATTTTAGTGTACTTATGGGATGATTTGACTAATATAGAGTGAGAGCAGAAACTATGTCTATCATCTCAATTATTTCCCTCACAGCTACCCCAATACCTGACACACAGATAATCATATTGGATGAATGGATGGATGGATGGATGGATTCCTAAGTACAAGAATATTATAAATGCATAAACCAAATATCTCTCCAGGAGCAGAAATAAATTTCAAATCAAGATAGATGTTAATGGGTAAGTATGCCACATTTTCAATGTTTTAATTATTTTGAACAGGTAATACATTCACATGTTTCAAATCTAAAAAAAATCCACTGATAGGGTGCCTGGGTGGCTCAGTTGGTTAAGCAATTGACTCTTGACTTCAGTTCAGGTCATGATTTCACAGTCATGAGACCAATTCCCAAGTTGGGCTTTGTACTTAGCATGTGGAGCCTGCTTGGAATCCTCCCTCCCTCTCTCTCTCTCTCTCTCTCTCTCTCTCTCTCTCTCTCTCTCTCTCAAAATGGATAAATACACTTCAAAAACTAAAATAAAAAAAATAAATAAATAAATCCACTGAGAAGATTCATTCCTACCCTGACTCCTTCTATTACATTCTTCACCGCCCTTTTAAGCCTCCCTACTTTAATTAGTATCTTAAATCCTTTGTGTTTCTTTACACAAATACAAGGAAATACAAACATGTATCCTTATTTTCACTATTTCTTACACAAAAGAGAGCAAACCATACATACTGTCTGGCATCTCGGTTTTTTGTTGTTGCTGTTATTTAACTTAGTGATGTGTTCCAAAGATCCCTCTGAATCAGTTCACTGAGCACTCCTTACTGTTCTCTGTGGCTCCATGCTAGGGCACTATCTGGAGGCGCCATAGTTTGTTCAACCCTTTCCCCCCCCCCTCCAGTCTTTTGCTCTTTGACACAGGACTGCAGTGACTAACGTTGTGTATGTGTCATTGTATACCTATATATCCAAGTCTGACAGTTAGGTCAATTCCTGCAGAAGTGGGACAGTGGAAATGTACTGATGATATTGATAAAGTTCCATGCATATGTATTTTAAACTAAAGTCTCACTTTGGAAATCTAAAATTTTGGGAGAAAAAAGTAAATTAGGAGATGATGGGGTAACCTTTAGAACCAGACATGTCCAGGTTTTAGTCTTTGCTCTACTGCTTAGCAAAGATGTCAACATGGGTCAGAAAACCTCTCTCAGCCTGTGTCCTGGCTTCAAGCAATTCCCAAGCCTCCATCCTCAGCTGAGACTCCCCTCGTTTTTCCACTTACCAACTGGACACCTCCTCCTGTATGCCCCATGTCCTTAAATTGCAAATACCCAAAAGGAAACTCATGATCTACCACTCAAAACCAGCTTGCATTCCTTTATTTCCCACTCACTCAAAGACTTAAAGACCTGAGGATTTCTTTGTACTCTTCCTCCGTCCTGTTCCCACAGTCCCTACTCTGTCACCAAACCCTGATAAGTTTTCCTCCCAAATCTTTCTGGAATCTATTTCTTCCCTTATTCTATTTCCTTTCTGTCCCAGTGTGGGTGTTCATATTTTCCCAACTGATCTGTTCCAAAAAGGGGCCAGGCTGGTTTACCTGATTGTGGTCTCATGGCTGAACCAGAGAAAGTTGAGGACAACCTCTTTCACCAACCCTGAAGTGATCTTTCCAGAATTCAAACCACACCTTTGTTGCTCCATTGATTAGAGCTGTTTGTCCCCCACCTTCTGTGGGCAGGTATCTACACACACAGCATGTGAAACACATCAACATTAGCCCCTCCCTGCCCCATGTGCACCCCTCTCCTGACCTCTTGCTGCAGCAAACTCCTGCCTTCCTCTGGGAAGCTGTCTCTTTCAAGCAGCCCTCCCTTTTCACAGGGAACTCTTGTTCCCTCTGTGCCTTTCATTTCATTTAGCAAATAATTTTGAGTGCTTAATATGTGATATTTAGCTTTTAACATCAAAGAAAAAGAATGTTTAGTGTGCCCCCATACTACTGAATTCTTAGAAACTTCACAGACCCCTGAATTTTCACAAAGCGCATCTCTAACTTCTGGCACACAGGGGTCTTACTAGGGTAGTGTTTCTCAACCTTGGCATGACTGAAATTTGGAGCCATATAATTCTTTGTTGGGGGATGGGAAGCATGGGGAGCTGTATTTTAGCATGTACAGTAGCACATTCTGGACTCTACCCACAAAATACCGGTTCCTCGCAATCCCTCATTTGTGACAATCCAAGATGTCTATAGACAATTTCAAATGTTCCCTGGGAATTAAAATCCCTAAGGGCATTTAGGGTTTTAGGGCATTTATGATGATTTCCACAAGTAGCATGATGTCATTAGGAGGTGGGCCAGAAGTGATGTTCTGTGCAATGTCAAGATGTCAAGGCCTCTGTAGACATGTCAACAGTCAATATGTACAACTGTCCTTCTCATTAAAGGCACCACTAGAGACTTCCCCTGTTGATGGGGATTGAGAAGGATTTGTCAGATCAGTAGTCACATACTAGGGGCACCTAAGTGGCTCGGCCAGTTAAGCATCCAACTTAAGCTCCAGTTATAATCTCATGGCTCGGGAGTTCGAGCCCCATGTAGGGCTCTATGCTAATAGCTCAGAGCCTAAACCTGCTTTGGATTCTGTGTCTCCCTCTCTCTCGCTTTCTCTGTCCCTCACCCACTCATCCACTCATGCTCCATCTCTCTCTCTCTCTCTCTCTCTCTCTCTCTCTCTCTCTCTCTCTCTCTCAAAAATTAAAAAAAAAACACTTAAAAATGCTTTAAAAATAACCACATACCAAATTTGAGAACATGTGTCCCTCTTCACCAGCCAACACAGTACGTCCAGTATAACAGCTTCAGAAGCGATCATCACCTGAAGAACCGTGGTGGCCTGATTACCTCGGCCATAATTCATCTGCTACTTACACAGTAGGTAAATTAAATGGCGATATTATGAGACCACCACCTTGCAACCTCTCTGTCTTTGATGGTGGTAATAATACCTACAGTTCCTCCTGGGATGTGATGTTATTTCTGATTTACTATCTTGGATAATGGGGGAAGAAAAGTTTCAGGTGGTCTTACTCGGCCTTTGCTCCTATGACATCCCTTACTTCACAAGTCAAGAGACCTCCTTGGAGTCCTGCAAACCACTCAGTACATCTATCCTGTTCTGGGACCTGAGAAATAACCACAGGATAGTCTTGCGGACCTGATGGACCCATTGCAAAATGGACTTGGGGTAAAACTTTATTTGTCACCTGCTATCCTAAAGCTTCTTCTAATCTAGCTGTGAACACAACACATGCCATTTCAAATCCCCTGTGACCAGTGTCAGCTCAGCCTTGAATGTAGAAGTTCTTGAAAAGTCTGGCTTGTCCCCATTCTCTGGCACTGGTTACTTGGGGAAATATCTACAGATGCCTTGAAGGGGGGACTAGAATAGTAAACGTTCATGTAGACTTGTGGGAAATTGTAGCATCCTTCTTCAAGGAGACCCCAGCCTCCCATTAGAATCTTTGGATTGTAATGCAAAAATGGACTTACATTTGAAAAGTGAGTGAGAGACCATCATTTTTCACTGCAGTTACCTTGTGTTCTCCAGCTTTTATTATTGTTATCATTATTATTATCATTATTATTATTCAATTTTAATAACACCCTAGTCACCGTTCCATCTGTCTCTCCTGTTTAGGAACACCATGATCTCTTAGCCATTGCTATAAATCTCTGAAGATTAAGGCACCCTAATTGCTGCTCTGCATTCTTCCAATTATGGTAATTATGGCCACCTTTGCCTCCGCTGGTTAAAAGCTCCTCTGGAATCTCATTATCCTCATTGACATTAAGGAGCCCAGCTCCACAGCAGTATTTATCAGCATTAGCCTCAGCCTACAAAAGACAGACACCAACCTCTCACAGATGTCAGTGAGCCCTTAATTTGAGCATTCCCATTGCCTTCAGAAGGAAGTGTCCTCCAGTCTCTTTGAAGAAACATTGTTAAGTAAAGGGCACTCAGGCTTTACATAGAAAATCCATTCTAACATTCCTGACTCCTTGAGCTTGACCCTTTCCTCCAATTTACATCAAACATGCTCCAGAATCTCTGCCCTATCAGTTTTAGGCCATCATCCCATCTAATGTCAAGGAGTTCCTCAATAGACTACTACTAAGACCAGCTCCAGGTAACCATGACAACCTAGCACCCTCGAGATCCATTCCTACGCATCTTTGCTGATACATTTGCCAGTTCCTGTAAGTCCTTTGACACATAGACTGATTTCTCCTGGAGCAGAGTACACTTCCCCACCCACTGACGCTGTGCTCAGATCTGTCTGGTCATTACCCAAGAGACAAGGAGGGATGACTGGGACAGATCTTGAGGAAAGTAATGGTCAGCTGTGAAGCATCTTCTCTGTGATTTCTGCAGTCTCTGCCTTCCAGGAAGCTTCAAGTCATTAAGACTCAATATCCTCAGTCTCAGCAAGCAAATGTCACCATCCAAGTTCTCAGGGTCTCCTCTTTCTCCATCAGGGGATCTTCTTTGACATTAAAGAGACTTTAAGGCTATGCATTTAGACTTTTGCATTTCCTCCACCCTTCATATCAGATCCTGACTTTAGAACCTTCTGTCCCGCAGCTTTAGGAGGAGAACCCCCTTTAAAGCTACCATAGGAATACCCTGGCTTTCAGAGAGAGCTTCAAGATAGCAATTAGCTGCCTATGATTTTCATCTGTTATTTTCTTTTTGCAAGGCCGCCAGTGCCTTCCAAAGTGATTATCCCACATCACAATCCTTATAATTTTCATTGCCCCAAAATGGATCAAGTATCACAGTGAACTGATATCTCAACACTTTACCTCCACCTTCTCCTTGTCCTCATTAACTGCTGATAAAAGCTTTGGTAGCCATGATGCCACCAGATACCAGGTGATGTCACCATGTGTTTACTGCAACCAATGCCCACCAGAGGGTCTGCTTGCTGGAGTCAATACAAGTTCCAATTCTTTTGGCCCAAGTTCTCTAGACAAGAGACCCTGGAGTACGCACTTATGCGCTAACACTTCACTGCAAAGTACGTTCCTAGAGGAGCAGGGGTGGGGTGGGGAAAGCAATGAGGCAGGGCAGAGGGAGCCTAAATGCAGAGGTACAGAGTATCAAGTTGGCCCAAGCTTTGTAACAGCCCGGCTGGTTGTGTGGCCTCATGAGATGTCTTCAGGAAGGTCATAGGGACTATGACATCTCAGAACAGTTGCTGGGCTGGGATAAAGGGCCCGTCAACCAGGCTTTTCCTATCAGCTGCCTCCCACTAGGCTAAGTCAGCCCCATGGGGTGTTCATGTCTCCACACTTTCAAGACAGAGCCCCCCCGCCTCTTCTTGCCAGTCAGAGCCAAACAAAGAGTGGCTTGACCTGCAGTGGTGGTAGCAACAGCCACAGTGACCCAACTTTGTGAATTTGGGAACAGCCCAGACCAAGGCTGGTCAGATATGTGGTTTGTGGTGGGTGGATCTGGGTGGGTTCATAAGCGGAGTCTGGCACAAGCCCTAAACACTAGCCTTGCATTTGGACATTAATAAGGTCAATGAGTTGGATGTAAAGAAGCAAAGGCACAAGATACAATGACTTGCAAAGTCATGTGAAATCTTACCTCATGCTTTTCAGATTCACATCCTTAGTTTTGTTTTCTGTTTGTTTGCTTTTTAAAGAAAGAAAGTTATATAGCAACTAAGACATTGCTATTTCCTTAATACAGTCACTGAACCTGCAAAGATAACCACAGTTTTCAGGAAATTCCACCTGCTTAACCAAGAAGGAGAATTCAGACAAACAGAAAGGTCTTAAATCATAAATTCTATCCCATGGGGTACATTTTTACAGCTCACTGCTGCTGTTCTATCTTCTGGATTTTTGCTTTAATTAGCTAGGCAAATTGCATACATTCTGTATTTTGTTTCTACTTTACAGCCACAACTCCTTCAACTTCTTACCACCTCACCCACCCTCTGGCTGAGGTCACATCTGAGCGCAGAACAGCTCTGCGTGTGCGCTGGTGGCAGGAGCCCATGTGTCTGAGACCATGATCAGCCAAAGGATAGAAAGGAAAGGGTCAGAGTGCCTCCCATTTGCACCTACTAGGAGCCAAACTGAATCTGAGGGACTTGGGATATTTCAATTGTAAAATGTACCATGTCTAACTTCATTACAGATTCTGCTCTTACAGTTCTTTTATTTATTTTTAATTTTTTAAATGTTTTTAAATTTATTTTTGAGAGATAGACAGAGCACAAGCTGGGGAGGGGCAGAGAGAGAGGGAAACACAAAACCTGAAGCAGACTCTAGGCTCTGAGCTGTCGGCACAGAGCCTGATGCAGGGCTTGAACTTGTTAACCATGAGATCATGACCTGGACCAAAGTCAGACACTCAACCTACTAAGCCACCCAGGCACCCCACAGATTCCACTCCTAAATGGCATAAAAGTTGACTACATTATATTTTATCTGAGTGATGACAATTACCCTTTAAAGATACTGTATTGAATATTTTTATTGCCGTGCCATGTTGTGATGTGAATAATCACTATGTATTGTATCTGTGCTATGTGTTTAAGTCTATTCAAAAACCTTTCTGAATAGCCCTATATTTCATACATTTGAATTTAGTATTTACTAGCCAAAATATGCTTGCTTTTGTACTAAGTGAATAACACAGTGCGATACAATTCAGCACAGGCCAAAAACAAGAGCACAAACAAAAATGTATTCAGTGGCACGTTGGCCATGCCTACAAAATCTCCTACTGCAACCCACGATAATGGGCACTTACCATATTATTCTGGTTCTGCATTCAGTAAACCAACATTCATGTGGCATTTGAAAGCCACGACAGGACAAAGTTTAAAGAATAATCCTTCATTTTAGTTGAGTGTCCAGCTATCTTTGGAATACATGCCTTGAGCACTGCCAAGAGCTTCCAGAGCAGCAGGATTGACAGCCCTGAGGGCAAGACAGCCAACACAATATTCACCCATTATATGAATATGGAGGGGGGTGTTTTTTCCAATAAAAATATCCCCTCTTCCAACATGACTCTTTCCAACTGGATTAGAAAGGGGCTTTCTTAGACATCTAAGCAAACAGCTGATCAACACTTGGTTGTCAGCCGCTGTGCCCACTGCCAGACATACAAAAAGGTCCCTCACAAGCATATTTTGCTTTAGGTTCTTAACTGTTTGCCAAACTATTCCTTTTCTGGAGTAAAATGAGAAAGAATATTACATAGATGAGAGAGAGCCATGTAGGAAAAAAGAACCTCACACAACAAAGGTATCCACCAAATACTTGATGAAGGAAGGAAGGAAGGAAGGAAGGAAGGAAGGAAGGAAGGAAGGAAGGAAGGAAGGAAAGAAAGAAGGAAGGAAGGAAGGAAGGAAGGAAGGAAGGAAGGAAGGAAGGAAGGAAGGGAAGAAAGGACATGGCATTGTATGCATTTTTCTGTCTCTAAGGTCTTAATCTTACTAGTTAAAGCTCTGGTAAGATAAACTAAGCAGTGTCTTTTTCATCTCTTTTGTAAGGTAATATAAACAAGTGTCACACTTATTCAAAAAATAGTAATAATACTAAAATGTGGAAAATAAGAAATGAAGTTCCCCAAAACCTATTCTTTAGCTATGACCTCCAGTAACAATTTGCTGCGTATTCTTCCTGGCTTCTTTCCCAAGCAGGTTTAAAACATGTACGTATTTTTAACAAAATGGGATCATATATTGCATCCTCTTCTGTAAGTCACTTTTCAAATCTAATTTTCTATTTTAGACATTTTTTTTGTCAGAATACAGAGTAAACATACCTTATTCCTTTAAACACTGAATAATATTGTATAAATCACTTAACCAATCCTCTGTAGATGAAACAGTATAATTATGAGGTCAAAAATATAGGCACTTCTTTCTTCTTAGTAAATATTGTCAGATTTTTTTCTAAAATATTATACCATCAACAATACTGATTTATGTTCATTTTCTTAATGCTTATAATCTGGAGGAAATGCCTTTTAGTTGTTCTAATTTGTATTAATTTAACTATCCATGAGTTTAAGCAGCTCTTCTATTTATAAGATATCTATACTTTTTCTGTGAATTGCTTTTTCATAGCCTTTGCCATTTTCAACTGGATTATTCATTGCTTCTTACTGGTTTGTAGAAACTTGGACACTTCTTATGTTAATTATTTTACTTATATATAGTGAATATTTTCTCCACCTTGATAATAATTTTTTAATTGGGATTATGTTACTTTTAGCTATATAGAAGAGTTTTGCTTTCAATGCTATCACATATAGCATTCTAAAACATATGACTTTGGGGCCATATGTCATGATTTAAAATGCCTTGTCTAGGGGCACTTGGGTGGCTTTGTCAAGTTAAGCATCTGACTTCAGCTCAGGTCAGGATCTCACAGTTCATGAGTTTGAGCCCCGAGTTGGGCTCTGTACTGACAGCTCGGAGCCTGGAGCCTGCTTTGGATTCTGTGTCTCCCTTTCTCTCTGCCCCTCCCTACCTCTCAAAAATAAATAAACATTAAAAAAAATTTTAACTTTAAAAAATTAATAAAAAATGAAAAGAATACATTTAAAATGCCTTGCTCACTACAACATAATAAAATTTTTTTCTATGTTCTTACTAGCACTTTAAAGAGTTTCTGACGCTTATATCTATAATCATTTCAACTTTACTTCTGTATGCAGTTCAAGTTAGAGATACAACTTTCTAAAACATTTTTTAACTTCTTAAATCTTAGTTTTCTTGTTTTTCAATTTTACCCAGTAACAGCCAGTTGTAAAACATAATTTGTTCACTAATCCATCCTACTGTCACTGATTTAAAATGATTCCTTTATCATCTACCAATTTTCCACTTACAGCTAAAGGCTTTTAGAGCCAAGACTGAGGTTTTCAGAAGAAGAACAATTCCATCTCAAGACTGCAAATAGAAACCGTGGCTGAGTTTCCAACTTGCCTGGCCTGCCCTGCAGAACTTGGACCCAAGTGTGCAAAATCATCTCTTTCTTTTATTCTGTTAATCTCTTGGTTGAATCTTGAGCTAGCGTCTTATTCTTTTAATTACTATGACCTTATAGTTTGTTTCACATCAAGGAATGTAAGAATCTCTCCTATTACTCTTGTGCAAAAGTTCCTTGGCTCTTCTAGTGCCTCGCTTTTCCAGATTAACTTTAGAATCAAATCTGCATCATACACATTCTGCCTTAGAAGAACCCTTTCCCTGCTCCATCCAAAGTCCACGTAGAAGGCATCTTCTGTGTGCCGGCCATGGTGAGTAGGGGCTCTGGCAATGGTCCCAAGCATTAGAAAGCCAACAATCTGATAAATTACAGACTAATAAGGATTGAATTTCCACGGTATAATGTAATGAGGGAAATAAAGGATGACCTGGATGCTCAAACAAGCTTCTAACCCCAACATAGAGCTTCAGGAAAGGTTTCCATGGGAGGTGCTCCCTAAACCTCAACATAATAATTTTAGGAGTTATCCAGGAAAGAAGAGAGTAGATTAAGGAGATGTAAGATCAGGAGAGTAGATAAGAGAAGGCATGTTGAGCCAAAAGACCTGAGAAATGTCTAATGTGACTGAAACATGATAGATAAGGGAAGGCGCCTAACACACTATATTAAGGAGTCAGGGTTTTTTCTGAAGACTGATGAGCTGCCTTCAGATGGGTTTTGAGCAGAAGGGAATAAGGGAAATGTGTCAGAGACAATGAGTAATCCTTGAGTATCTGAGCATTCCCAGCCCAGTGGGGTACATCATGCATGTTAGGCAGTGCCACGTGACTAGTTCTGGCCAATGGGCTGTGTGTAGAAGTGGTGTGTGACCTTCCAACCCAAAGCAAGCTGGTACTTGACCCTCCCACATTGGTTGCCACAGCAACCTGGGAGCCCAGTGCTGAAACAGTGGCTTCCCAAGGGGGAAGCAGCCTGGGTCACCAAGCCACTCCTGCATGGGGGTAGCCGCCCTGAAAACCCACCCAACCCACACTGGAATTATCACAGGGTGAGAAAGAAATCTCTACGCACAAGCCATGGAGACCTGGAGACTTACTTACTGCTACAGTACAACCTAGTGCTGACCTGACTAATAAAGTTTCCAAACCCAATCCACCTTTTCAAAGCTCCACAAACCATTAAAAGTCCCTACCCTCTATAGTTAAGAATACTCCTTCCTCCTCTGGGGAGAAAAGCATAATATGAACTCATGTCATTGCTAGCCTTTTCAGGGGGTTACAAATTACTTCACTGATGAGCTCTCTGCTCTCCTGAACAGAGGTGAGGTTCTTCCTGCAAAGGGAACTCTAATCTGCAATTTTCCGCTTTCCTTCTTCATGGTCCCACCTTCTCTCATTTATTTGCCTCTTTGTTCCTTCAGTCCTGGCCTTCTTTTTTTTTTTAATTTTTTTTATTGTTTATTTATTTCTGAGAGAGAGAGTGAGAGCAAGCGAGCCGGGGAAGGACCAAGAGAGAGAGGGAGACACAGAAGCCGAAGCAGGCTCCAGGCTCTGAGCTAGCTGTCAGCACAGAGCCCAACGTGGGGTTTGAACCCACGAGCTGCGAGATCATGACCTGAGCCGAAGCCAGACGCTTAACCAACTGAGCCACCCAGGTGCCCCAGTCCTGGCCTTTTTACAAAATTTTTTAACATTTATTTATTATTGAAAAACAGAGAGAGACAGAGCATGAATAGGGAGGGGCAAAGAGAAGGGGAGACACAGAATCTGAAGCAGCCTCCAGGCCCTGAGCTGTCAGCAGAGCCCCGACACAGGGTTCAAACTCACAAACTACGAGATCAATACCTGAGCTTAAATCAGACACTTAACTGACTGAGCCCCCCAAGGGCCCCCAGTCCTGGCCTTTCTCCTATCTTTCTTCAGCAGTGAGATGTCCTGGTTAATAACCCAGAGACAGCCCTCTGGCAGCTGCAACCACACACGTCAGACAGGCTCTAGCATTGCTGCTCCTGCAGACAGACAGACCTGCGTTCAAATCCTCCCCGATTTCTTCTTCCTCATGTGAACTTTGATGGGTTCCCTAACTTCTCTGGGACATAGTTTCCAGTTCTGCAAAATGAGGATACTAATACTTCTTGAAAGTCTCTAGGAGATTATGGGAAATATAAAGTTCCTAGCACACGGCCTTGGCCCACAGAGAATGAATTTCCTAAAAGTCTGTTTCTTTTCTCTTGCCCTTTCTTCTGAGGGATAAACCACCTCTTCCCAGTTTAATTCCATGTTTATTTATCTAGGTCTTTTGATGGGCGAAACGCCAAACTTACGTCTGTGGAGGATGCCGATGCTCAGACAAACCAGGCGGGGAGGCAAGACGTACTCATGGAGAAAAGTTAACAGGCTATTAATAAAATTTGTAAATGCCCAGTGTTTAATATTAGACATAACCCTTAAAGAAATACGCAGAAGGAGAAAGGTGCCTAGGCTCCTGGAATTTAGGCTAATGACTCAGCACAAGAGGTGGAAGGGAGAAACTGCTCCTGCCTTCCTAATGGCCAGGGCTCCCATGGCTCAGTCAGGCACCCTCTCTAGTTCATAACTGTCATGGGATTGACAGCGGACCCAACAATGACAGATGAAGAGAGATTTCTGGACAGGCTCGGTCCACTCAAAACAGATGCCCCCTTAGGTACTATCAGTTGTCTACTGAGTCAAGAAAATGAAACAAATGTACTTTTGAATGAACGTGCCCACCCCACACACAATTTTGGAAGGTCTGCTCTGTACAAGGCATAAGAGCAGTTAACACAAAGTCTGTACTTGCCATTGAAGGCTGGGGCAGTGCCCGGTGGCACTTAGCTTACCCTGAACCTAACACCAGCACCAGACACACAAAGGGTATTTACAGAAGGTCAGGAGATTACCCCAGGGCTCCGTAAACACTGCCCACAGATGCTCTCAAACGTCTAACTGGGGCAGGGCCAGCTCCTTACTGACATCAACAACTTCCTGCAGCTGGGGCCTCACATACAATTTGCTTCAAGTTCAACAAAGCTCCAACCACCATTCCTGAAGAGGAACGTGAACTTTATCTGATCCTATCACGTTGAATACAAAAAAACATGCAAAGTTGCATATCAACATAACATATCCACTTGCCTAAGACTCTAATATCAAATGTCACATTCAAAGGCCCTGATAAAATCAAAACAAGTCAATAGTGACTAGGTCAACATTTCTGCTTCTGCTTCTTTCCAAAACCTCTGGTACAGGGACATTTAAATGAATGGAAGGTTGACTGCTCCTCAGACTCTAAGGTAAACAAACACGAACAAGATCTTAGGGTAGATTCATTAACAACACAGTGTCATGAACAAAGGAGGCAACGAATCCCCAAATATGAACCTGTTGTGCCCTCCACAGTCAGAACTGGGGGACCCTGCAAGAGGTGGCAGAGTGGTGACTAGTGTTCTTCCTTTGAATCAGTGAGGACATTCAGGCAGGAGACACTCAGAAGCTCAAGCACGGTGTCATCTTTAAATGTTGCAAGAACCAGTGTGAAGATAACTAGATTTCACATATAGTTCCAAAGGCAGTGCTGAGACCAAGAGATAAAAGTGACGGGGACAGAATTTTCAACCAAATGTGAGGGAGACCTTTCAAAACAATTAAAGCCGTTCGAAAACTGAAACCGTCTTCTGAGGTGGTGAGCATCCTGTCACTGATATATTCACTCAAACGTGTCTTTCCACCTTCTTGGCTGCATGGGAATTTAGGGGGAACGTGAGAGTCTCCGGGCTTCATGTCAGTTTGTGGAAAGTGTCCCAAAGGACAGAGAGGTTAGGTTGGGTGGCCTCACACGACTGCATGTACGGTAACCAAAACTTGTTGCCTCCTCAGATATTTTCTCCAATGACAAAGGTTAAGAATTTCCCCAGGTCAGGTTTTGCATCACATCATTAAGGTTTCCAATCCTTCTCCCCACCGGCGGGTCCCCTGCTCAGTGGCATCGGGGTGGCTCTCTCTGCTTCTCCCAGATGCCAAAGTCACACCCGCACTCTTGCTAAAAGCTGTGGACTATAAACTTCATCATGTATAATGCAGAAAGGGAATCATTGATTTTGTTCTGATTAGTCATCATAATGCTTTTCTTTTATATGTACTTAATCACTGTGGTTTCTCCGAGAATGGAAAGCTTTCCTCTCCATAGAAGAATCTAAATAGCTCTCTAAACAGACACCAGCTGGGCAAACAGTGCAGAGAATTTCGGTGCAATGTGATGAGAGCAACCACACCCACGGCCAAGGCCAAGTGGCCTCTCCACGCGGCAGCCAAATTACAGAGAACTGCAGAGGGGCTCCTTCTGATCTAACCGTAGGGTGCTTGTATTTCTTAAGAGAATGCTCCGTCCAACGCTGTGGTTAGTCGCAAAGCCTGAAAATGATTAATGGACTGGAGGACCGGCCAGTGATTCCCTTCCAGGACTAGAACCCGACGGAGCCGCGCAGCACCGGCACAAGCAGGAAATCAGAGTACAGCTGGTGGCCTGGCCTGGGGCCACAGTGACAGGCTTCCCTGTAGGCCCCGTTGCTCCGCAGGCTCCCCTTTCCACCCAGCCTCTTGTCGCTAGGCCTGTCTCTCCGCAGAGGATGAGGCCTTGCGTGGCCATGTCTGAGGATGCTGGGAAAGCGTGCATCTTGAACACAGGAAACACAGAAGGTGGCAAGCCACACAGCGTGCTCTCCCCGGCTCTCTGCTCCGAAGGAGAGCTCCTGGCAGCTAACAGGGCGTGTGCCCACCCGCGGTTACAGGATGGTCCGGGGCAGGATGAGATGGGGTAGGAAAAAATGAATGGATGAATGAATGACTTCTGTGAGACTGCAGACTGCTGAATAACCAGGTGGCAATCTTCCCTCAAGGAAAGTTCTAGCAGGGAGACATGTGGGCGTGAGAAGGGTCACAGCCTCCTCTTACTCTAGGAGAACCAGGGCTTGCTAAGCAAAGAGTTTCCTTAGGGCTGGAGCTGGGACTTGTATCTCTAACTAATGCACCAGAGGACGTGGCCGCTGAGGAAAAGGACCAAAAAGAAGAGGTCTTTGATGCCAAGGCCCCCTGAGGTCTGGCCCTGGGCGCAGCCGACCTCCCAGGGTAGGTACAGTGAACTCAGAAGCTTCTCCCTCAACACAGGACCAACCAGCTTCTTGCTCCATTGGAGGAAGTATGGAGCCACATCTTTAATTTGTGTTTCCTCATTAAGTAGAGTCAAGCCCTTTTGTATCCTCAGATTTTGTGGTTGCCTTGACTGGGTAGGGTCTTTACATTGTGAATTCCAAATTACCAGACACAAACACACTTTTATTTCTTTGCAATCCATCTTTATTTGACCTAGAACACATCGGTTGAAGCTGAGCCGCTGAAAGGATGCGCTGCCCCCAGCTGGTGCTGGGCTCGGGCTACAAAACTAGACTGCATCAGCAACGTTGGCTCCACCTGGTCCGGGTCTCCAGGTTGTACACACTGACCAAGCTTTCAAATACAAGACTCAGTGAACACAGCAGAACTATTCAACCCTGCCAGTGAAATGAACACTAAATTATACGTATGTTCGTTCTCCTCAGAGCTGAACTTGGGCATTAGTTACGTCCGAGTCTGAAATCTGTAACCAGCAAGATGCAGATGTCAACAGGGCACTGTGGGTGCAACAATGCACTCCGCCCTCTCCTTTGAAGAGGGGAATGGGGTCAGCCTAAGCAAGGGCAGGGCTCTGGAGAGACACGGGGAGGGAACGAGGGAGGCAGGTTGAGGCTGTGTTATTGGTCCAGACAAGCACATCCCAGCAGAGGAGGCATCTGCCTGGGGCACAGGTGATACTGTCCTATGGACACAGACACCACAGGTGGCCTCAGAAATGAGGTCCTGCTCTTGAGGGCAGGACTTGGGTCGAGGCCTCCCAGGGCCCACCTCCCTGGCTTCTTTCCACGCTCTGCCCTCTTTCCTAACTTCCTCCTCCAGGAGCTTCCGTGGAGAAGCAGCTGTGTTGTGGGCAGGTGTAGCTCCTGGGGCCTGAGTCCCACCCACAGACACAGGCAGGGAGGCCCCCCACTGCCCTGGGGCCAGGTTCCACTTGCTCCACCCTGACAGCGACCCCAGTGCTCTGGTCAGGACCTCTCCTCATGGATTCTGCTCATCCTTCGCTGTGTTCTTGTTTCTGCGTGGCCCACACTGGGATGTCACTCTTTTTTTTTTTTTCAGGGACCTACCTTGGTCCCTTGTTAGGAACTGCCCCAATTCCCCCTGCATATTGACTGCATTACCTCCACCGATAGTTTTTTGCAGAGCATGGCTTCCCCTAGATTGAGAAATGCCCACAGCCCCTTTGAACTGAAGAACCCAGGTGAAACACCGAGGTCTCTGGCTCGCTCTTCATCCACCACGCTCCGCAAGCCCATCTTCTGGCCTGCATGTCACAGACGAGGAACCACTGGCAAGAGGCGTTTCTCATTGGGTTCCAAGCAGGTGGAATCGTGAATGCCATGACACACTCAGGAGGCCAAGCCAACAGAAGCTGGTAATGGGATGTGAAACTGTAAAGAAAATTCCTCAGTGACTCCCCAGCTTTGAACTTGAATGAGCACGTAGATGACAGATAAGGGAAGACCAACCAGAAGGGGCATGGGCGCATGTTCATGGTTAGATCCTCCCCCAAAGGCACCTGCTACCCTTATTCTCTCGCTTATCATATACAGTGGTGTGATGGTGAATGTGTAAGTACCACGTCTCCAAAAATCAAATGTGTGTGTCCCTATATGTTTTTTATACATTTTTTATACAAATGATGTACAACACACAATTTACATATCATGATAAAATACGTAATATCCCATAATGTTCTTTATTGTAAATCTGTACAGTTAATTGATTTGCACAGAATTTTGTGCTGAATTTTGTCACATCTTCATAATTTCAGCCAACCAATGGCTGCAATGGGGGAGCCAGGGTAGCTCCAGGATGAATGCTGGCTAATATTTTTGTTTACATTAACAAGTAAGGAGAAAGCAAAATGACAAAAGTGTAGTAGAGTATCACCTTTTCATCAATCATGTGAACAGCTTCTTTGTTGAATCAGACAATAGTTTTCAAATAGTAGAAGACTATTTCCTCAATTCCTGTGCTATTCATGAGGTAACAACCATGGACATGGCCCAACTTGTAAGTTTAATCTGTTCATCACTATTAACGTTTCGTCTGCCATTTTGCTTCGCTCACATACATATGTTGATAGAGATTGATCAAGCCCTCGTTTGTAGTATTAGCCGATCTCTTTCATGCAAGTTACAAGTTCTGCCCCCATGGCCGATTTCAAACTACCAAGGTGACATCACCACACACAGAGTCTGAAAGAGACTGTAGTGGCAGGCCAGCATATGAGATTTTCATCACACAGACAGAATAGATATAAATAACCTCAAAACCATAGATAACAGTAAAGCCCAGTAAGTTAATTAGGTGATGAGGTTAGCATATTTATTACCATTATATTTAGTATAATTTTTCATTGTAAATTTATATAATTTAATTTTTAATGCTGGCTGTACTTAACAACTGCCTTGCAAATTTCCTGAAATTTAATTATTGGGTCTCACAAGCCAGTTCAAGCCAGCCCTAACACACCGTTGTATGAAAATGGGGTCACACTCTAGGTGATCTTCAGGGAGCTGTTTTATCACATGTCATGTTATTCTCGTCTTTGGACCCCCAGCACCATGCAACCCCCTTCTTTGCTCACAGCTCTGTCACAGGATGTGGAGGCCTGAGAACAACTCAGAGAATCCCTTGCCAATGGGATTTCTATTCTATTACCAACGAGAGGTGAATGGGAGGAAAAGGCGGATTTCATCTTCCCCAGACAGCGATGGTGGCAGAAAACGTGGGCTCTGCAGAAGCAGTAGTGGTGTCCTGAACCTTCCTGACCTGTGAGGGGCACCCTCATGCTTGGGTTTTGCCCCTCCCCGTCCCTTCTAACAAATCTGTAGGGCCTGATTTCCTGTATTCACCCCTTCCTGTTGAAATATGTAGAATGGTTTCTGGTTTTCAGATTAGACAGGGGTTTATCCAAGTTCGGGCATAGAGCCCAGTTCTGCCATTTTCATTGCGGTATAATATTTGACTCCGGGATGGTATCACCTAGGATTTGCCACAGTTAGGCTCCATTTTACACCCTGCTGGCCCAGCCTTTGATGCTTTCAATACAGCCAGTGTGCCCAGATTATACTACCTCAAGCAACATGACACTGTTCTGGTCCTTACCCAAATGACTCTCCTGCTTACCCATTAGACTTGTCATTCCTTGCTCTTATCAGGAACCATCTTCAGGTGATCCCTTGAGCCTACTTTCTAGTCATCAACCTTGGCTTAATGTGCTCTCCTGCGTTGAAGGAAGGTGTTCTGTGGTAGAGAGACTGGTCCCTATGGGTCAGTACAAGCCCACAGCTGCAACATGAAAAAAAAAATCATAAAATAAAAATGTAGTTCACCTTCTCACAGTAAATTACTATTAGTGTAAGTTTTTAATAGTGAAACATAACTGGCAACAGTCCATCTATGCTCACTAGTTGATCAAACTCAGCCACGACTTCTCTAGAGTGCTCCCTGCCCTCACACAATCTGTGCTGAGATATGCAGAAGTGAATTTATTGTTAGGAAGAAAAGGGAAAATGTTTCTCCCCTTGTCTATGGGCCCTATTCACCCTTCAAAACCCAGTTCAGATATCTCTTCATCCATGAAGACTTCTCAAACACTACCAATCCGAAATACCTTGTTCTATATCTCTGTGCCTTGTATATAATTCTTTAAACCCTTGAGGGATGAGGTAATGTCTTCCCCGAAAGAAGAGATTTGCTAACCGCTTATTGTTAAGAGCATTGGAATCCCCAAGTTGTGCTCCTCAGCTGTGATGCAAACCCCTGCATGCTTACTACCTACCTGAGCCCCTTCATGTTTCCCTGTGGGACTTAGAGGATAACAAGAACCCATCCCCACATGAAGCTCATTCCGTTCACTGTGCCATGAATAACAAGTCCTTTGTCTCTGACCCAGAAGGCTTGTGTCTTCTGCCAGCATCCACAAAAACAGTAACAGGCTAATGTACTAGCTTGTAAGTAGAGTACAATCCCAGACCCTTCACAGGTACTGGACTGAGTCTGTGTCTTTTCATCCTTACAGGCTCCAGAGTTGAGCACAGGTCCTGATTAGTATATGTCTGAATTTTAATCAACTTGGATTAACTAAGCCAAAGACAAGGAACTTTTCTTCTTCTGAGTACCATATAACCCAGTGTTTCTCAACTTTGGCATGACTGACATTTGAAGCTAGATCATTTTTCATTGTGGGGGACTGTCCTGTGCATTATAAGATCTTTATCAACATCCCTAGCCTCTACCCAGGTGATGTCAGTAAAACCCACTCTCTAACTGTGACAACCAACAATGTCTCCAGACATTACCAACTAATTGTTCTTTGGGAAGGCAATATCACTACCCTCAAGAACCACTGGAGTAGCCTTGGATTATCCCAAGGATGTGGGTGACAGTTGGAAGAGCCAGCAAAAGGGCCATTATTAAATGATAATTTAGCATAGTCTGAAATTTTAACACATCGGGGAGAGATATAAAATGCCGCAACATCTATTATATCTCAAAACTAGGGGGAAAACATTGTGCTCACCTGCTTTTCCCAGCTAACAGTAAACACAGCTGTTGTTAGCACCTATGACGTAGATGCCATAGAGAGACCATCAACTAGATCTCCCCACATATACCCTCCAGCAATTCTGTGAAATAAGCATTTCACATTATAGGACTCTGGGGGATGGATTGCGTCAGTAGCTCACCCAAGCGGAATAGCTTAGACTTGAACACAGAGGTATGAATCTCCAACACTCTTGCTCTTAATTATTAACCAACCTTGTGTTATGACCCCGCAAAGAAAGGGGGAGTCAGCCTGGTGGTTGGAAGTCATGAAATGGGAAATCAAAGTCTATCTTAAGAAAAAATGAAATCAAACTCACATGTCAATACCAGTCTCTTAAGGGTTAAAAATATACAACCCTTTAGATATTTTAAGAGGGCAAATAAATGCCAAAATCTGTAGTAATATATACTTTGATTCCTACATAAAAAATGTTAAAATACAGGCCTTTGTGTGTTGCTCTCTTTTTCTGCATCCAAAACAATGTTAGCCAGCCAGTCCAGAGAGGAGAGAAGTGCCAAAACCATTTCAACAAGGCAAACCCCACCCAGAACTTTGGTGGAGTACCTTCTCCATCTGGCGGTGGGTTAAAGAATTGTCCCTAAAACACTTAAAGTCACCCAGCACTGAATGAGTGCCCACCTCACTCCCAACTGAGTCAGACACACGGTGATGCTCCAAACTGATCAGATTTTGATAATCTTTGACAGAAAAACTACTAATTACCTATGGAATTACTAAGCCGAGTGACTCCTAAAGAAAAACACTATTTTGACTTTATTGAAAACTGTTCCTGAGAAGCTAACATTCTCAAGTACCCTACATCCTTACATAGGTTTGGTCCATTCCGATGGATTTGGTCCATAAGGATGTTTTCCCGACATCCTTAATGTTCAGAAATATCTTAATCCACTCTAGGGTTTCATCTTGGAGGCAGAGGAGGACAGCAAGAAAGGAAGGGGGAGAGACAAAGAATGGAAGAGAGAGGAAGTCTTTGCCATATTCTGTGGGGAACCAAAAACCATAATTCTATTAAAAATACATAGGTATATTTCTCAAAGATTTAAAATTATGTAAGTGACCTTTCTTGCAGGAATCCTGAAAAACATCATCTAGAAAAATAAATGATGACTTCTCAACTAAAATAATAAGTTTACCTAAAAGTGAAATTAATGTCCAGTACTAAGATATACATGGGTAACTTATGTTGATAAAAAATATCTATGGGGAGCCTGGGTGGCTCAGCCAGTTAGTTGAGCATCCGACTTCGCCTCAGGTCATGATCTCACGGTTCGTGAGTTCGAGTCCCACATCCTGTGCTGACAGCTGAGTCTGGAGCCTGCCTGAGATTTTGTGTCTCCCTCTCTCTCTGCCCCTCCCCTGCCTACTCTGTGTTTCTCTCTCTCTCTTCCTCAAAAATAAGTAAACATTAAAAAAGAATTGTTTTAAATCTTTCTCCGGGTGCCTGGGTGTCTCAGTCAGTTACGCATCCAATTCTTGGTTTCAGTATAAGTCATGACCTCACGATTCATGAGCTTTAGCCCTGCAGTCGGGCTCTGAGCTGACAGCACAGAATCTGCTTGAAAGTCTCCCTCCCTCTCTCTCTGCCCCATATCCCCCTCTCTCAAAATAAATAAACACTTTTTAAAATATATCTTTCTCCCATCATTTTGTTTCTAATATAATTGCCTCTTATCTCCATTCCTCAAATCTTTAAACGATTCTCTTTTTCTTCACAGTAATATCAGAGAAAAATCTGTAACACATTTTTATTAATCTCACAAATATTTTCTTGAGCACTTTCTACATGCCAAGCATGGGGCTACAGCAGGGAACACGTATGTCCTTGCCCCCGCAAGGCTTACACTCTAACGGGAGAATGGACAGTCCACGGCCCTCTACCAGGTGTGAGACACCATCGCATTTAATTTTCACAGCTCTGGGTGGTGGGTCTCCTTGCCCCATTTCACACATGAGGAAGCTGGGGCTCAGAGATGCTAACTGGTTTACCCAAAGACTCAGAATAAGTGGGCAGAGGCAAGATTCTAAATCATGTATCTTCTCTAAAGCCCTGTACCATCCAGCTTCACGTTTCCTTCTTCTTTTTTTAGTTTATTTATTTATTTATTTTGAGAGAGAGAGAGAGAGAGCACAAGCAGGGGAGAAGCAGAGAGAGAAGAAGAGAGAGAGAATCCCAAGCAGTCTCTGAGGTGTCAGCTCAGAGCCTGGTGCAGGGCTCTAACTCACGAACCACGAGATCATGACCTGAGCCAAAATCAAAAGTCGGACTCTTAACTGACTGAACCACCAGGCGCCCCCAGCTACAAGTTTTCGACGCAAAGAAGGCAGCATGCGCGGGGAGCTGGCATGCGTGGGGCATAACACCAGGCCCTGGGGGTACAGGAGACCGGCTCTGCCTCCGGAACTGGGGCAGCATCTGCCTGCAGGAGTTTTCCAGGGCCAAGGGCACACCTGTCCCTCGCCAGCACTTGTGAACAATAACAAATTCTCCCAAACTCAGCTTCAAGATTCTGAGGGCAAAAAAAAATCATTCTTAAAAATTAAAATTAAAGTGAAATTCAACAAGAAGACCAACATGAGGAGGATCATCAACAGATCGTGTGATTTCCCCACAGAGGGCGGGGAAGGTTAGGTCGGGGCAGCGGATTTCGGGTGGCTTTCCCCTCCCCCACTGATTCAAAGATGCAGCCCAATTACTGGAATTTTCAGGCGGCCAAATAGAGAGACTGAAGTGGAAATCTTGCTTCTGGACTAGGAGTGCATTTTGAAAGACTCGGCGATACAGAGCATAGAATGAAGAATAAAAAATTACAAAAGACTCTCCACTTGAATGGACGGAAAGTCAGCACTTTGTAGATCTTGTGCCTCCTGGAAAAGCATCCTAATTCAAGAGCGCGTCTGACCAAACCCTGAGCTGACGTCAGAGGAGAAACCCCGTGGCAAACACCGCTGCTCAAGCTCATTACCCCAGCCGTTTCCGGCAAACCTTTGTTTCCCACTTGTGGAAAACGCACTGTTTGCCTGCTTGGCAGAAGCCCGGAGACGTGAGAACCTCCTACGGCAAATGTTGACACAAAGAGAACGTCCCAAGCGGCCAGTGGTATTTATCCAGGTATTATCTCTGCCACCTGCACCGAGTTTACCAAGTAGGTGGGGAGGGTCACTCTCCTGTCGTTTAGCTTGAGTTGCCCAGATTCCAGTTTTTGGATCCAACAGGGAACATGAATCTAATTGTCCCTCTCTTCACTTAAATGGTAAGGATCCCAAATCAGGTCACATCTGTGAACCACATGAACCAACCCTGCCCAGCTGACCGCTCCGTGTGGCTCACCAGAGCTGCCCTCCGAAACCAGAGGCAGCAAGCTTTACAGCCAAGGCCAAGGTCTTGTCAAACACGGTGGACATTCACGAATTCTTCCCCTTGGCAGGGATCCGTCAGGTCTTCTCACTCCTACTCGGTGATGACACCAATGAGCAGGTCTCTGAGCTCTGGTTCCCTTTCTGCAGCCAAACTGCTGGCTTACATTGAAAACACCCGCAGGGGCGCCTGGGTGGCTCCGTCGGTTAAGCGTCCGCTTCAGCTCAGGTCATATCTCATGGCTCGTGAGTTCGAGCTCCCCACTTGGGGGTCTCTCTCTCTGTCCTTCCTTCCCTCAATAAATAATAAACTTAAAAAACACACCCTCATAAACTACCATTTGTGGGCACAACTGTCATTGCCCACTCACTTCAGGACACACTTGGCTTCCACAGACCAGAGAAAGGAAAAAAAAAAAAAAAAAAAGGAGAAAATTTGACAAAAATAAGCCCAGAAAAGGACACAATCATAAAAGCATACGGGAGCAAACTTTAAAGCTGTAGCTATTGCAGAATCATAGGCAAATCTTAAAATAAGACTCCTAACCATCGTGGAAATCATTAAAGTCCCTTTCATGAAATCACCTTTCTTTTTTCTTTTGGCTCTATTTTCATTTCATAGCACTTATCACACTGTGACTAGTGAATTATCTGTATAATTTATCATTTAATGTCAGTCTCCCTGGTTATTCTGTCACTCCCTCAGGGGAGGACCCAAGACTGATTGGTTTACATCCCAGCTGCCCTGTGTACTGCTGACTGGCACATAGTAGGAGTTCAAAAAAATGTCAATACCAGCTTTGCAACGGCGCTGTGATTTCACTTCCGTGTGGCACCTGTGTCAACAGCACTATACGTCATTCCCAGGTCTGTCACTATGCTTCAGTTATGTAAGTTACAGGGGTGATGGGCACATGGGACCTCCCTGTATATATATTTTTTGCAACTTCCTGTAAATCTACTATTCAAAGTCTGATTTCACCTAAACAGTGGGACTTCCATTTGCCCTCACAGCCACACACCACACGATGCTCTCAGCTTGCTGGATTTCACCAGCATTTTCTGTCTTTCACCAGCTCAACTTCTAACAGCCTGACATCCTATATAATACCTACGAGCTCATCTTTTTCTCCCAGGGACACTTGACAGAGCAAGTCACTGTGTACATCAGCGACCCTCCTGAGACAGCCCGCCAAAATGCCAACTATGGTGGCAATTTTGGTAGGATTTGTCCCTTTCTGTCTTCTCCACACAGACACCCCCCACCTTGTCACATGGTTGTGAGTTTCAAGAGGAGATAGCTGGGATCCCAAGGGTCAGGGAGAGACGTTATACTGGTGAGCCATCCATTCCCTCAAGATGGCTGGTCCACAGTAAAATCCCGAACATGCGTGTCCAGGTTCCCGGTCAATGAACCACACTCCTCAGTACTCTGCAGCCACATCCGTGACATATTACACAGAGAATGAGGCCACCACCAAGCCGCCAAGAGCCTCACAAAACTGTACAAAGTACATTAAAATCAGCAGAAAGGCCCACGTGACAATATTTGGATAACTTCTCACCCCCCCCCCCCCCCCAAAAGCCGCCGCTGGCTGAAGCTTGACACCACCGGCTTGAATCACACAATCAGATTCAAACTCTGAAATAAACCACCGAACAGACATTAGCTTCCCTGTGGGCCTGGGAGCATGATTCGGCCCGGCTGGCGGCGAGGAGAGATCGAGGGGGCGGGGCAGAGCCGAGCCAGGACCGCAGAGCATTCTCAGAGCGTGGGTTTAGCCGCTGCCCGCACCAGCCCCCAGCTCGGCCCGCTCTGTGCTTCTCCACCTTCCTAGTTGATGTCCTCCTCCAGGAAGGAAAAAAAAAAACATGCCTTTACACTGACGTCAGTCTCTGTGGGTCAGAAAACAAGAGCTGTTCAGCTTCCAATACCTTCGCGGGCTCCAAGCATTACCTGTGGTTGACTCTTACTGTAAAGACAATGGCGAACAGCAGAAATTCAAGGGCAAACAACTTTGAGAGCCTCTCCAAACAGTGAGGCTTGGCTACCAGGAAAGAGGAAAAGAAATGAAAACTAATCTTCATTATAACCTGGACAAAAGTGGCAGGGAGGGACAGAGTCAAGAGAAGGAGAGGGAAATGACCTCACTTAAAATGTTTTAATATGGCAGCATGATGAAGACCTACCTTCCCAGTGCCAGGCAGTGAGTCCAGAGAGGGCCCAGTGGCCCATTCTCTCGCAGGCTTCTCATCAGAAACGTCATACCCATTTGTATAACACTTATAAATCAATAAAGTACTTGCACATATGGAAACTCAAAGTCTCAGCAACCCTGAACTATTATACCCACTTTACAGATGAGAAAACTGAGACTCGCAGAGACACAGAGTCGGCGGGATGTGGCAGAGTCAGGGGCACAGTGGGACCAGGCAGCTGGTCAGCAGAGACAGGGGAGGAGCAGCTGAGGACCGCGCTGTGCTGTTCTTTGAGGGAAAAGAACTGCAGCATAGTCCCAACAGTTTATTTTTGTTTTTACTTCCCTTCCCTTAGAAGATGTATCTAGAAAAATGTCGCTTCAGCCAATGTCAGAAAATATTGCCTGTGTTCTCTTCTAGGATTTTTGTAGCTTCAGGTCTCACGTTTAGGTCTTTAATCCATTTTGAATTTATTTTTGTGTATGATGTAACAAAATGGCCCAGTTTCATTCTTTTGCATATAGCTGTCTAGTTTTTCCAGCATCATTTATTGAAGAGACTGACTTTTCTCCATTATAGGTTCTTCCCTCCCTTGTCAAGATTAACTGACCATATATGCATGGATTTGTTCCTGGGTTCCCTGTTCTGATCCATCGATCTATGTACCTATGTCTGTGCCACTACCATATTGTTTTGATTACTATGGCTTTGTAGCATATCTTGAAATCTGGGATTGTGTTACCTCCAGCTTTGTACTTCATTCTGAAGATCATTTTGGCTACTCGGAGTTTTTCATGGTACATACAAATTTTAGTATAATTTGTTCTAAGTTCTGTGAAAAGTGCTGTTGGCATTTTGATAGAGACTGCCCTGAATCTGTCGATTGCATTGGACAGTATGGACATTTTAATAATAATGGTTCTTCCAATCCACAATCATGGAATATCTTTCCATTTGTGTCCTCTTCCATTTCTTTCATCAAAGTTTCACAGCTTTCAGAGTGCAGGTCTTTCAGTACCTTGGTTAAATTTATTCCTAAGTATTTTATTCATTTTGATGTAATTATAAATGGAATTATTTTTAATTTCTCTTTCTGCTACTTCATTATTAGTGTATAGGAAAGCTACTAATTTTGTTGCAGAGCAAAGGAAACTACCAACAAAACAAAAAAGCAATCGACCAAATGGGAGAAGATATTTGCAAATTATTTTCTCCAATAAGAGGCTAATATTTAAAATATAGGAAAAGCTTATACAAATCAACACCAAAAAAAATCTGATTGAAAAATGGGCAGAGAAACTGAATAGACACATTTCCAACAAAGACATCCAGATAGCCAACAGACACATAGAAGGATGCTCAACATCACTCATCAGGGAAATGCAAATCAAAACCACAAGGAGATACCACTTCACACCTCCCAGAACAGCTACAATCAAAAAGACAGGAAATAACAAGTGTTGATGAGGATATAAAGAGAAAGGAACGCTGGTACACTGGGGGTGGCAATGTAAACTGTGGGGACTGCTGTGCAGCCATGCGGGAAACACAACGGAGGTTCCTCAAATTATTAAAAATGGAAATATCATAAGATCTCATAATCCACTACTAGGTATTTACCCAGAGAAAGAAAAAATGCAAATTCAAAACGATGTATGAACCCCTATGTCTATTGCAATATTATCTATAATTGCCAAGATGTGAAAGCAACCTAGGTGTCCAGTGACAAATGGATAAGGAAGATGTATATAATACATACATAATATATATACCATAATAATATATATTTCACTGTAGATATAATATTTACATATACCCAATATACATGTAACTATATACAATAAATACGATGGAATATTACTCGGCCATAAAAAAGGATAAGATCTTGTCATCTGTGACAACAGGGATGGTCCTACAGGGTATTAGGCTAAATGAAACAAGCCAAACTGAGATAGTCAAATAGCATATGATTTCACTCATATGTGGAATCTAAAAAAAAAATGAATAAATAGACAAAAAGCAGAATCAGACCTCTAAATACAGAGAACAAGCTGATGGTTGCCAGGGAGAAGGGGTGTGGGGGGGATGGGTGAAGGGGAGTGGCAGGGACAGGTGTCCCGTTATGGAGTAGACAAATCACAGGGATAAAAGGCACAGCCCAGGCACCACAGTCAGCGGTATTGTAACGATCTTGTTCGGTAGCAGATAGCAGCCACACTTGCGAACGCAGCGTAACTACAGACTTGTTGAATCACTACGTTGTACACTTGAAACTAATGCAACGATGTGTGTCAACGGTACTCAAATAAAAAAGCAAGCAAGCAGGCATGGTTTAGGGGGTTTGGGGGCTCCTCTCCATCTTTGCGGTGGACCTAGGAAACCACACTTCAGGGAGTTAGTTTTAGTTTTACTCTGACAATTCAAAGAGAACTGTCCCTAAACTGATAAATTCTCATTTCAAAGGTGATTCATAGAACATTATCTCCAAAAAGAAATCCGCCCAGAAACTTGAGATGAGAGAGTTAGGAAGAAAGGGCTCCAGCCGTTACTTGAATCTGTCGGCGCTTCAAACGGGACAGCAGCTTAAGCCAAAATATCAAAGGACTTTTAAAGGCCAGCAGCTCACCTTGAAGTGACTCGGGAATACGACCCCAGCCGCAGACGGAGACACTGGATCTCACAGGCCAGGCCCACAGCGGCAGCAAGAGGTCAAGTCCACGACTCAAACCCAAGGCTGCTTTCTGACCTTGCCACAAGGAAGGGCAAGCGGAGGCACACGCTCTGGTGCGGGAGGGCGACGGGCTCTCCTGCTCTCTGCCAGCGTCACAGGTGCCTGCATTTTGAGGACAGGTCGGCCCCCCTCTGATCTCAGCAGGTGGCCTGGGGGGAGAGGATAGAGAAATGAGAGGGAGGTGAACAGTGCAGCAGCAGAGGGAATGATCAGCCTCCCCCAAGAAAGCACCCTCTCCTGCTGCCACTTAAAAAAGTGCTTGGCCTCACTGGTGAGTGAACCCAACCCTGGCCAGCGCCCTGGGAGCGTATAAAGGTAAATAAATCCCGAGTCTGGAGCGAAGGGACTGGAGCGAGACGCACCCCACCAGCCAGGTCCCAGGGGGACCCCGCCAAGCTTCCACCACCCCGCTGCTCCCTGCAGCTCTCTGTCTTGTTCAAGGAATGCAACACACACACAAACAGGCTTGGGACGAGGGACAACACTCCCTTTGATGAGATTTTGGATGATATTTCTTCCATTTCGAAACGTACCAAAAATCTGCTCTAACTCAATGCTCTGTGAGATAACAGCCTCCCTCAGTTTCCCCAGCTTACTTCTTCAGGAGGTTAATTCAGGTTTCTCTTTCCACCCTAAACATTATAAGGCCCATTTTTTAAAAAAATTTTTTTATGTTTTTTATTTATTTTTGAGAGACAGCGAGAGACAGCGCGAGCAGGGGAGGATCAGAGAGAGAGGGAGACTCAGAATCCAAAGCAGGCTCCAGGCTCTCAGCTGTCAGCACAGAGCCCAATGCGGGGCTCAAACCCATGAACTGTGAGATCATGACCTGAACCAAAGCTGGACGCTCAACCAACTGAGCCACCCAGGTGCCCCTGTAAGGCCCATTTTTTTGGCCTTTCCATCTTTTTTAATTGTGGTAAAATGCACATAACATAAAATCTGCCATTTTAACCATTTTTAAGTGTACAGGCCAGAGGCGTTCAGTACCTTCACATGAGCCATCATGCTCCTCATCTCCAGACTTTTACATCCTCCCAAACTGACGCTCTGTCCCGTCACACTCTAATTCCTCAGCCCCCGCACCTATTGCTCTATGCTCTGTCTCTGTGGGCTTGACTACCCTGGGGACAGCACACATGTGGAATCGTACAGCGTTTGTCCTTCCGGGTCTGGCTTGTTCCACTGAAAGGTGACCTCATAGTTCGCCCATGTTGTAGCATGTGTCAGGATTTTCTTTCTGCATTTTTAAGGCTCAGTAACGTTCCATTGTATGGATATACCACATTTTGTTTACCCGTCAGCCGTCAATGGACACTTGGGCTGCTTCAACCTTTCGGCTCTGAATGACGTGGCTATTATCAGAGAAAACACTGCTTTTACTATTGTGATGTCACTGCCCATCTGAAGCTTGGGCCAGGGGCCTGTCTCAGTGGTTTCCACAACCTCCCATCATGTTCAGTGCCCTCCACCCCACACACATGATACCCAGCCCCCACCTCAAAGCCTAAGCAATCACAAAACTCCATCCTTACACAGTCCCACCCTCACCCACCCCCATCCCTCCCCCACCCCAGCCTTCACTCACCCCAACTCTGCCATACCCCAAACCTCACACACCCTAACCCTCATACACCCCAACTCTGACACACCCCAACCCTGACACACCTTAACCCTCACAAACCCCAACACTCATACACCCCAACTCTGAAACACCCCTACCCTCACACATCCCTACCTTCACACACCTCAACCCTCGTGCTCCCCAACTCTGACACACCCCAACCTTCACACACACCCCATCCCTCACACAACCCACAACTCACAGACACAGCAACCTTGACATACCCCAACTCTCACAAACCCCAACCCTCACACACCTCAACCTTCACACACACACACACCCAGTCCTCACATACCCCAGACCCATCAGAAGCCCCCGTCTCTAGCGACATCATTGACTGGCCTCCAGTCTACACACAAGAACCACAGGTACCCCCCCCCAGACTCGGCGCATCATTCAGGGAGCCCTAACATTTCCATTTCAGTCTCCCTCCCTTCCTTAATGGGACTAAATAGTTTTGAAAACAAAATGCCTTCCGCCTCTACCATCTCTGCCACCTCTGCCACAAGAGCAAGGGCACCTCCAGGTCTCCTGGACGGAAAGCCTTGCTCTCACCTTGGCCACTGGAAGCAGGAAGAAAATAATCCTGTCAATTATCCTGTGCTATAAAGGCTTTTGCATACTGACTCCAGCCTCTTTGGTCCTGTTTTCATTACGTTATGTTCACTTTGCATCCAAAAGGAGGACTCAAGTAGAAAAACACATTTTAAATATCCTATGATTTTCCTGCTGTCCTTGGGCCATAGATGGTACTGAAAGCCTCCGGAGAGAGCTTTTAAGGAAGGAGATGGATCTAGATGCTGTTCTGTGGATTAGGCAGAAACAGGCTGTGCACGTCTCACTCCCCGGCTGTTTCCCCAGTAAAGACTACAGGTATATAGTTGGTGTCCGATCAATAACTATTGAATGAGTAAGTGACAGGAGGTGTAAAGTCAATGGAAGGTGAAGGGAGAGAAGGGGTGCCCCCCTTGAGCGCCCATCTTCACCTTGAATCAGCCAGGGTACAAGTGCTGCCTGGCAAAGGGAGCTTCGGAGAAAAGCTGGAGTGGAGTCCAGTGGCCGTTTAGTCCTCGCTCACTTAA
The DNA here is from genome assembly GCA_004023785.1 of Mungos mungo. Classification (NCBI taxonomy): domain Eukaryota; kingdom Metazoa; phylum Chordata; class Mammalia; order Carnivora; family Herpestidae; genus Mungos; species Mungos mungo. The sequence continues at coordinate 65,274 of PISW01006692.1, read as the reverse complement.
GAGGTTGAGCCAAGGTGAAATTCACAGACAGGAAACTCTGGGAGCACCTGCCTAGCTCACGGGCCTTACAAAGCATTCTCCTAAGCTGTGGCCCCATGAGATGCAAGAACAAGAGTAATGAGAATCTCATAGATGCTCCTAAATCAGGAAGGGCGGTCCAGTCTTTCTGGATCCTCTTGACAATGGGAAGTTGCTGCAAATTTCCACCTGCTTGCTCCAGCCCTCTAGGAAGGTGGATTCGCCACTCACTGCACCAGTAGGTAACCCACCCTATACCTCCAACCTCAGGCAGTTCATGCATCAGTTGGTCAAAGTAGGGAGAAGGATGCTTTCCCCCACCTTTTCAGGAAGATTGGAGGGAAAAGGTTTTTTGGCTAACAGCATATGCATATTGGCTGACTTTACCAAACCTGTGGTTAGTTACAGCCACAGATTTGGACAAGATTTAGACACAAAACAAAATGACCCAGCTGCTGAGACCAGGGCTGCTTCTCAGCAGGGCCCTGAGGAAGGAAATCAAATACCAATCAAGTTGCTGATAAAGAAACCTGATCAGAAACTGCAGAAAAGACGCTCTCATCTGTCTCTGTCAGACGGGCCCTTTTCTGCAACTGGCCTGTGTTTTTGTCATTTGAACCAGTGCATTCAGTTGTATCTCAAAACACCCCCCCCCCTCTGGATGCAGCATGCTTGAACTTGAAACAGGATGACTGGAACCTATTCCAGCAGGAACCAAGAAGTAACCTACAAGGAGCATAAAGCTGTTGACCCACCTCCTGTAGAAAGCATTGCTCTATTCAAAATACTAGGGCCATCATAGAAATAATTACATGAACGAACCATACTACTCCTCACTTCAAGTGACCTCTTCACAGCAACTAAGACCCAGGAAAAGTCTGTCATTAAGGTTCACAAGGAAAAGAAAGGCATATCAACATTGAGGTTTTGCGGTGAGCCGAGATGAAGTCTCCCTAGAGTTGGCTGGTTCTATCTCACCAAGCTACTTTCTCCCAACACGGCTGTGGTTTGGTCTTCAAACAAGCTGAAAGATAAGCAAATACCCTTCCTCTCAGTTTATATTTGACTCTCTTCAGCATCCAGTGTGTTTCATTAATGACAACAATATAGTAGAAAGCCACAATTCGCCCACACTCAACCACAGAACTCCCATCTAGAATAAACCAGAATTGGGGCAGAGGAACCAACCCAAAAACAAAATCAAATTTGATTGAAAGGTGATACAACCAGCCTCTTTTAGCCACTGATCATTCTGAAGTGGGAAATGTGAGAGTTAGGGAAATCACATGGCTAATACAAACCACTGTAAAGTCACAAAACATGTCTTAGAGTCAGAAACAAATACTTTAGAATGGACTGATAGACAAAATCTACACCATCCAACTCATTATCACTAGTGACATGCAGCTATTTAATCTTAATTTTCAATTAATTAAAATGAAATAAAATCTAAAATTTAGCTCCTCACTCTTGCCAACCACACATTTCAAGGGCTTAGTGGCCATATATGGTTAGTGGTCACCATACTGAACAGCACCGACATGGAAAATCACCACGCTAGGATATTCTTTTAGACAGCACAGGACTAAACACTAAGAAAGGAACAACGAAAGGGCGTTTAATAAGAGTTCTCCTCAAAAAAAAAAAAAAAATCAGAAACCTAAATATCCACTGGGTACCTATCTTGTGCTTCCTGAAGGCATATTCAAACATAATGAACACATAGATGACTTGATATGAGAATTTAGGATTACATAGACCAGCGTTGTTCCATAAAAGCTAGTAATAGTATATGTGCCACGGTAATTATTTTTGTAACTGTAATAAATAAGCTGAGAGCAACCCATTCAACAACAGCGTAGTCGGTGGCCTCATGCTCGTTTTGTTGATCTGTTCTTCTGATTTCTAGCAGAACAAGTTTAGATCCTCCTGAAAAGGAACAGGAAAATATCCAACTTCCCACTTTTAGAACACATATATTTACTAGCCCTCTTCTTTACATAAATGTTCGTCATAGATTAGGGTTTTGGGGTTTTTTTGGGGTTTTTTTTTTTTCAGGAATTTCCTTAGCAGAAGGTTTTGCCCCACCACCACCTTGAATGCTAGCTTTGGGGCAGTAGAGATGGTCTTAGTCAAGGTTCTTTGCACAATAAGCAACAGAAACCAATCTGTTCTACCTTAATTAGAAAAGGAAATTTGTCAGATGGATTCCAGAATACTTCATGCAGCCTAAGGATAATGAGGCCTCATGAGGGACTTCAAGACCTGACAATCCACCAATTCTCTCTGCTTTCCTTTGTCCAACTCTGTAATTGTTTGCTCACTTCAGAACTTTATTCTCTGCTTCTCTTGTCACAGAGTAGAAAAGGGCCACCCCTTGGCTCTAAGGAACATATGTGGCCACCCCATGACTCTTGAATTTCACATGTCTCTTGGTATTCAGAATTTCAGAGACCCAATTCCAAGTGCCCAGGAGAAGTGATTAGCCCAGATTATCTCTCAATAGTCCAAATAATCATGGAGGGAGGGTGGAACCATCTAGAGTAAACATGTCAGCAGCAGCTACTGAGGTACAGAAGAGTTGGAAGCAGAGGGTTCTGAGAAAGGATGCTCTGAGCAGTGATGCCAAGGACGTAAGTGGGGGAAAATGTGAGTTTGAGGAACTAAGGGCCATCTAACGGATACGGTCCAATACCTCAAAATATTATAATACAGGATGTCTATAAAATCTGAAAACATAGCTAATATTATTTTTATTTTTAATAGATGAAAGATGTCTATGAAAACAAGTATATTCATTCACCTGTGTTTTCCAGACATTATGGATATAATTTACATAATATGCTGTTACATTGCTCAAAGAAAGCAAATATTTTATAAGGAGATTAAAGTGTTAGCAGAAAGATTGTTTCCAATATACTTGAAAAGCTAAGATGATTTTTATACTTAAATTTCTGAATATATATGCTTTCTTTAGAAAGGAAGTATAGTGATTTTTTAGAGTTTAATTTACTGTTTTTGTAATAGCCTTCACTTTACAGATATTTTGTTAACTTGATTTTGTTATCAATTATCTCTCTACCTGTTTTCTCAGAGGTACTAAATATTGGTATCCTTTGAAAGGTACTGAAGCAAAAACAATAATAAAAGCCAAAGTATCCTCTTTATATTTTGCTGTGAAAAACTAAAAAAAATAAAAATAAATGGGCATGTGAGTGGTTCAGTTGGTTAGGCGTTGGTTAGGTCATGATCTCATGGTTCATGAGACTGAGCCCTGCACTGGGCTCTCTGCTGACAGGGCGGAGCCTGCTTGGGGTTCTTTCTCTCTCTCCCTCTCTCTCTCTCTCTCTCTCTCTGCCCCTCCCAAACTTGCGCCTGTACACGCATGCACACACTCTCTCTCTCTCAAAAATTAAAAAAAAGTTTATTAAAAACTTTAAAAAAAAGTTTATAGGTCACTCAGTGCAGTTCAGTTTTTTGGCAGACATGAGCACTGTAATTTTTAATAATATTTGCCCAAATTTTTCATACTAAAAATTCATTTCTAAAGGAATATCTTTCCCTTGTATTGAAAAAGGCATTTATTTCCATTTGCATCTTTTTATCAGGTAAGTTTTTTCTCCCTGGAGCTCCCAGGATAAAATAAAGATCACGTTGTTTAAAATGGAACACATCACAGGGGCCAGAATGGCCCAGGAAATAGGTAGAAAGGCTGAACATTTGCTTTATACCTTTGACTTTTCATGTCTTATGTCCCAGGCTTTCAAGATCTCCAGAAACCCACCCAGTTCTCCCTCTGTTCATAGCTAATGGGGTAACAGGAGAAACACAGGCTTTGAAGTCAAATATTGTCAATAAGCTACATGATTTTGAGAAAATTACTTCATCCCAAGAGCATATTTCCTCATCTGAAAATGAGGTTAATGCTGGAAATCTCACAGTTTTGTTGTGAAGATTGAGTGTAAATTACCTAACCTCAGCATACAATAAATAGATCTATATTCATATTAGAATCGTTATTGTCATTTTCATTCTCTCAATGGCATGGCTTTTAATAAGTACCTTCTTCCTGAAATGACCTTCTTCAGCTTGGTCTTGCAAATCCTTCCTCTCCCAGCCTCAGTTTCAGCCCTGGGATGCAGCTCGGCCCAGACACTGAAACAAAGGAACAGCAAGACACAATTAGACACTGAAATGGCTAATAAACATTGCTAAACCTCTGTAGGTCTGATTGAAGAAAAGAGAGAAAGCACAATAAAAAAGATTGGGAATGAAAAACAGAAACAGAAATATACATGCACAAATTAAAAAGAGAAAATCATGAACAATTTTTACCAAAAATCTGAGAACTTAATTCAAATAGGTAATTACCCAGAAAAATATTAATGACCAAAAACGATTATAGAAGATATAGAAACCCTGAATGGTCCTATGCCATTTACAAAAATTTCATCTCTAATTTAAAATCTTTCTCAGTTGAGTAAGTACATGAAGTTTATTACAGTACTCTCTCCACTTTTTATGATGGAAAATTTAAAGTATATTCAAAAGTTAAAATAATAATAATTTCTCTTATAGAAATGTTTTTGCAGGTAAGTTTTATCAAACATTCAAGAAAGAGGGATTCTAATCTCTCATTAATTTTTTCAGATACTAAAAGAAGAGAAAACAGTACAACTTACTTTTTATGCTAACATATTCTTGATGCCAAAAACAGACAAGAATGAGATGAGAAAGGAAATTTGGGGACCGGAGAAGCTATACTGGGAACTGGGGCATGTTGAACTTTATGGTGACTTGGACTTTCAATTTTTATCATCCTTCCCCCTTTATGTTGTAATTTATCTTATTTAAACTTCAATCCTTCCGCTAATGCCTGATAAATCCACACACTTGCAGGGCGGTGTTTCAGATGGAAATAAGGAATAAAGCCTGTCCTATACATACAGAGACCCAGAGAGTAATGAGGAGCCTCTAGACCATGTTTTCTAGGAAGGAATCCTACGCAGAACAAGCAGTGAGGATGTCAGTGACTCTTAACGGTTTTGCTGCCCCCTCCTTTAGGTGACTATTCAAAAAAATGATTTCATCTGATCACATCTGATGAATCAGCCAGGTACACCCACAGAAGCCCTATGGTCATGGCTCAGGACAGGCTGATGCCTGCCCCCTGCTCATCTCATTAGAAGTAAAGCCCATGACCTGCTGCCCCTGTCCCCCAAGAGGTTACATCAGACACATCAGAGATTCAGAGCTATCAACTACTTCACTCCTATGGCCCTCCAGCCAGCAGTGTGTCCTCATTTGAGTCATAAACCCATCTATACACTGTCTTGCTAAGCAAGACCAATTTTAGTAACTTCAGAAACTAAAATATTTTTGCACTTGGCAATTTCCCATTGTCCAAGGCTAGATCATTGCTAACAGAACCCATGTAAACAGGGATGGGCATGAAATATTTAAAAGACTGACATTATCTGTCTGATTGATGTAGAGAGTTCATTTGGAAAGTACTAAAAGATAAGTTTGGTTATACTAAGCTAGACCCAGGTGAGAATGGTGTTACTTGTTTGAATAAACCATGGGGGTGGGGGATGTCCAGCATTCTTTTAGCAGCAGTGCAATTTTAGTGAATAAAATTATACATAAATCTTCAATACATAAAATCGATGAAATCGGAGCTGGTTTTCCTATAGCAGGAAGATGGGAGATCAGAAATTCATCCACTTACTATCTCCTTTCCTCTGAGTCAATCCTTCTAGACCAGACACTCCTTCCCTTGACACTGTGGGCCCAGGGCACACAGCTCAAAGTCCGCTGCATTGTGACATTAAATTTCCACTTAAAACTTTTGTCGCAAAGTTATCCATAATATGGAGTTGGGAGGTTTATGTAAAGCAGACACTCCATTGTACCAATGAGAAAACTGTGAGAAGGAGGGTCTTCCTGACCTGTCTGAACTCCACATCTACCCAATGGCAGAGGCAAAAATATTATATATGCACTTTGACTCCCACCTCTTCCTATTTCTACCACACTCACTGTGTACACACCACTGAAGTTTTTACCAATTAAATAGAATTGAATTGTGGAACTTGTATCCATTACTGACTCCTGTATTGTTAACTATTCCCATACCTCAATGATATGTGTACACACTTCCACACTGTTCTAAGGATATGTGTAGCAGAAGTCCTAGCTAGGCTATGGATGAGGCCTGCAGAGATAGATGGTCCAGCCACACACACACATGTTATCGATTAAGTATCATGGTGGCCAGAAGCCTCCCAGAAATTACCTGAACTTTTTGAGCCTGGGGGCAGGTAGAACCGGGCCAAGGAAGGGGAATCAAGAGAAGGAAGGCGTAGGGAGACTGTGGGGGTCCCTGGGAAAGAGCCTACTGTGCTAGATTAAAGGGTTGGATCTGATGGTGCAATCTCACCAACAGAACCTGAGTGATGGGGGGCGGGGCGGGGGGGTGAAGAATGGCAATTCCAGGTATGACAAAAGCCTCGCCTAGATATTGCCCCAAACTCGACCACACTGACAGTGCGTACATGACTTGGGAAAGAGAAGAGGTGTGGAATACAGACAATTTAAAAAGCTGTAAGTCCTGGCGGAGCCAGCACCCAGCATCTCCAGAGGGTCCCCCCACAAAAGAGATTAAAAAGGTATTTCCCTACCACCAAGAATGGGGGTAAGCCTCAAGAGGCAACAGACACTGCATCCTTCCCCACGCCTACTCCCCACCCGCACACAAGTGTCAGGAGTCTGAAGGACCTCAAGGCTACAGGAGGCTTGAAGCTCCAAAAGCAGAGCAAGCCCTCCCTTTAAGTGCAACACAGGAAACTACAGAAAATCACACTGATTGGCCCTGCTTGTGTCACCTGACAACTCCCAAACCAATCGCCATGGGGAAAGGACATGTGCCAGGAGTGGCATGCTGAAGTCAGGTGCTCTCTGGACCAGCCAGCATCTCCCAACATACATGATCGGGGAGGAATGGCAGGCCCCTCAAAGGTGAAGAGAAATGCTGTTATTGGAGGAAGAGTGCTGAACAGACCAAACAACGGATATCTACCGCAGACTCTTAGGCTGAGAAAGTTCTGGACTGTTACCTCAAAACAATCAAGAATAAAAGGTTTGAACAAGCTGAAATCCTTTTAGAGAGGAGTATCTGGAAAAGGAGATGCAGAAGAAAATTTAAGAAAGTAACCATCACATGCAAGGGGATGATAAGGTCACTGGTAGGGAGCTAAGAGAACCAAAGACGGAATAACAAGAAAGCAGAAGATAAAAGGAATAAACTGAAGATCAATAAAAGCTACCACCTAGTCACAACTCCCAACACCACGTCTATGATTTCATCTTATCCTCCTCAACAGCCCTGCCTCACAAGTTATCGTCCCCCAGTAAGAGCTAAGCAATCTGGGTTTCACAAGGTCAAATCAACCAAGGTCATTTAGCTAGTTGCATGGCAGAATTGGAAATCAAGCCCAGGTTTGAAGGACCTCTGAACCTCTCCCACCCCTTTCACATCCCTCAGCTCCCTCGCCCCGCTCTCAGCCCGCTCCCACACCATACTGTCTCCCATGTTCAGTAGTTTAAAAGCCAAATCATAGGGATTTGGGAGGTGGTATATTTTTGAAGCTACAGTAACAGCCACATTAGAGGCTAGTGTATATGAATTCAATAACCTCTGAGAGTCTAACTGGAATGGAGAGAAGGAAAATGGAAAACCAGCAAGGTGTGAGGTAGTGTTTCTTGGGTATTAGGGCTGAAAGCATCTCTGTAGTTTTAATAAAAACAACACCTTCCAGGGGTGCCTGGCTGGCTCAGTAAGGGGAGCATGGGACTCTTGATCTTGGGGTCATGAGTTCAAGCCCCACACTGGGTGTGGAGCCTACTTAAAAAAATTTTTTTTAATTTAAAAAGACAAAAACTGCACCTTCTAGGTCCTCATCCCCAGAAATTTGGAGTTTTAGGAATGGGACAAAGCCCAAGAATGGCAGCTTGAACAAGCACCAGTGATTCTGAGGTAGGCGACCGGCAGACCAGTGTTCAAAACCACTAGTGAGAAACCAGAGTAATTAATAAGGGCAGAGAGGTATGTGCTCTATTATTGTGCATACTGGAAAAGAGGAAATAGAAACATGTCAAAGGCCACCAGTAAATCTACTTATCTCTGCTTTTGAATATGGATGTCATCTTTGTACCAGAAAGAGAATATTCTGGAAAAACTAAGCAACTGGAAGGCGGGGGGGGGGGGGGAGGGGGGGGGTGTCGTATCTCCTGCATCACTAAGTGGCAAAGTACCAAACCTAAGCAAAGGCTTAAAATAATTATTAATACTTGATCTAAGGTTATAAAAGAATAAGGAAAGAAAATAAGAGGAAAGAATGCACTAAGTCAATGTTATTGATTTACACTCTCTGAAAGAAACGCCAGACTATTATTTAGATGTCAAAATAACTCCAAGAAGAGTACAAGGCTGTTTTGATCATTTGAAACCAAATACCTGCCTTCTCTGAGATGGGGCTTTCAGACAGAGAGCCTCCTTAAATACCACCGCGATGCTCTGAACAGATCACATTTCTCCTTCAAAGGTTATACCATGGTAAATCATACGCAATTTCAAAAAGAACAAGTCGTTGTCCTACTTTGAGTCCCCTTCTCTTAAAAGCATGTTTTGACTAAGATTAATTTATAGCCCAAGGAGACTGGGGGAGAGGAAAAAACCTTGAAATTGCAAGTAAAAATAACTAAGAATTCCGGTCATTTCTTGAATATCAAGTGACGCTGTTTTGGGAATAGGACCAGATTGTGCAGAGCCACAGGTAAATGGACCAAACTCTGGGACTTGCAGGATCCAATAGATACTTCAGGGGGAAAGCTAGCTGGACGCCACAGTGGTGGAGGGTAGCCATAATGGGGGCTTAACGCCGGGCAATTCGCTCAGCCTCTAAGCCCTTCACCAAATGGAAAGGGGCCCGGTAAGAAAACATGAGGGCAGAGATGCTCGTTTACCCCATAGGAGGGTCGTGAGGCTAATTAGTGAGTGCTCCTGAAGCACTTAGGAATGGATTGGCTAGGTGTTTGGCACATTCGACTTCCGGTTTCTGTAAAACGTGCCGTGTCGTGTGGGTAACTGCACCCTGACTGTTCCTACCACCAGAGCATAAGTGCCCTTGTTTACTTAATCAGACTTCTCCATGATAATTTATCATTCGTGTTTCTTCTTTTCATTCTTTTAAAGTTTACTTATTTAGAGAGAGAGAGAGAGCGAGAGAGCGAGCAGGGGAGGGGCCGAGGAAGAGAAGAGGGAGAGAATCCCCAGCAGGTTCTGCACACTGTAAGCGAGGAGCCCATGCTGGCCTTGAATCACAAACCACAAGATCATAACTTAAACCAAAACCAAGAGCTAGAGGCTTAACCAACTGAGCTGCTCAGGAGCTCGTTTCTTCTTTTTAAAACAAACCAAAAAAAGCATCTCCTTGTGCTTTTTACTATTTTCTTCATATATGCTAGGAATCTCTCTGTCAGCCATTTACCTAACACTTTCTCTACCAAATCAACGTAAACTCATTATTAACTGAAGGGGCCCCAGGCGAGCCTGTGTGGCAGACGGTACTAGGGTGCACTCACCCACCTAAGGAAAAATTTCCTTATACACCTCAGCTTTTGCATAGGTTCACGTTGATAATTCCATTTCCAGAAATTTTTTGATGATTCAAAAGAAAATTACTGAAGGGAAACGATGTTTTCCATGGGATAGGGATTAAGTACTTGCGTTGTGGTTTTGATCTGTTGGGCCATTTCCTGAGTCCTTGGATTTTTAAACTCTGGCCCAATACTTATTTCCTTAGAGGATCTATAGTCTTCTAGGACTGCCATGACAAAATACCACAGACTTGGGGGGCATAAACAGTAGACATTTATTTTCTCACAGTTCTGGAGGCTTAAAGTCCAAGATCAAGGTCTCGGCAAGTTTGGATTCTCCTGGAGCCTCTCCCCTCGGTTTGCATATAGATCTTCTCGCACTGTCCTCACACTGGGCTTGCCTCTGAGTACACACGTATCTGCGCCTCTTCTTATCTGGAAACCAGTACTGTCAATGTAGCCCCCAGCCTCCAGGACTTAATGGTTTTAGGTAGAGTTCTCCAAAGAAACAAGCAATAGGATATAAAAGGCGACTTCTACAGAGATGGTTCATGTGGTTGTGGAGGCCAGGGAATTCCTATAGTTTGCTGTTTGTCAGCTGGAGAACCAGGAAAGTCGGTAGTATAATACAGTTCGAGTCCAAAGACCTGAGAAACAGGGGGCTGATGATTTAAGTCCTAGTCTGAGTCCAAATTCCCAAGAACCAGGACTGTCAATGTTCACGGGCTGGAGATGGATGCCTCAGCTATAAACTCGCCCACCTCTGCTATTTTGTTCTCTCGAGGCCTCTCAGTGACTTAGATGATGCTCTCCCACACTGAAGAGGGCCACCTGCTTGATACAGTTCACCAATTTGAATGCTAACCTCTTCCAGAAACGCTCTCGAACACATCCAGAAATGTTTTACCAACTATCTGCACATCCTTTAGCCTGGGATAGTGGGCATAACATTAGCTGTCACACTCATGGAACCCTAACTATCTTCTGAAAGGATCTGTCTCCAAAAACAGTCACATTGAAGGTTGAAGTTTCAATGTATGAATTTGGGGGAGCACAGTGCAAGCCATCACAGATGATATACCAGACGTATTAACAGAACCAAAAATGGAAACTCGTAGAATGGTAGAGAAGTTTAAGTGAATACTCTTAACTTGACCCATAACACCGTCAGAACACCAACACTGTGAGTTAAACCATACTCCTGAAATAAATCAACTGTATATAGAATAAAAGGACTGAATTTCTAGGAAGGGATTGGTCCTATTGCTAATCTTTACCTTTTAATATAATTAAAAGGGGCTTCTATTCAACCAGAACCCTTAGACATTCATTTCAGATCCAAATGATAAAGTGAGTCAAAATATATATCTTGGAAATGATCTGTATTTAGCTTTTCTGATAGGGAAAACTTTTGTGGACATAGCATTTAATCAATAAGAGAAGAGGGCTTTTCACTCAATACTCTTAAGATCTGAAAGACGGCTGCTATTAAACTTAACAGCCATTACTATTTCAATAAACAATGAGCATAACCCAGAAGGCACTTTATCCAAAATGTATAAAATCTATGCAAATCACCAACTGTGACTAGCCAATGGGAGAGTTGGGCTTCTGGCACTAATTTGCTATTGGCCCCTGGTACTTACTCTTCCTCTTCAAGAGTAAGAGTAAGTGTGTGGTTCTACATCAAGATGTGTGGTTCTACAATTCCCTGAGCCCTGACAGATACCTCTCATACATAGGATAGCATTGCCAAGGGGCAGTTTATATGGGATCATTCAAGGGAGGGATAAGCTCCTGGAAACAGCCCTAGATTATATTCAATAGCATCTTAAAACAGGTATAACCAAGGCCTACAGATAGATTTTTCTGAACCTCAGAGTACCCAACATTTTCTGGCAGCTCATGACATTTCTATTAGCGGCCCCACACCTGGCATCATCTAAGTGAAAATGTGCTGGTGCCTTCTTAGCCCAACCAATACTGTTAGCTTAAATTTCCCATTTATCTTTGTATACTTTATTATTTTCTTCTTGTTCCTAGCATTGGTTATTTTCTTCTAAACCCCAAATCCATATTACTTTAGATGACTATGTATCCAGTGTATCTGACCTCCGATGAAAGTTTTCTATTTAACTTCACGACTGCTGAAGAGTTATGGTGACGAAGACCTACTAATCATTATTAGCAAAGCAGGATGGTGGGGGCAGGGGTGGTGGAGAGAATTGCAGGGGATACACAAGAAGAAATAGCCTATAGGACAGACTTTCCTTTGTAGCAAAGAAATTTGTGTGTATATGGTGTCTGATTCAACACAGGTATGGCTGGTAATGGCATAAGAATTGGGAAAACACTTTTTACTAACACTATAAGGGGGGAAGAACCATGACCAAGTTTTTCTGTCAGTGGCACCCAAACTCTGAAGAACTTCCACAGACAGGACCTGCATTGTCCAATGTCTTCCCTGGTTACTGTCCCCAAGTTGTGAACTCAAAAATAACATGGGAGTGGTAGCTACACTGTCCTGTTGCTGCTCTATAGTAAACCACATTTTACTCCAGGAAGGAATATTCAGAGTGAACAATAAAAAACATTACATTCATATTAAAGTCCCAAAGCAAACCATCTACCCCCTTGGTTTAGAATGACCAAGATGGCCTTAATGTTTCCCTCAGCTTGACTAAACCTTAGACAAGCTTATTCTTGACCCTAGACCCTGACCTCCCTTTCCCTGGAGCATTTTGTCTAAAAAACTTGTAAATTCTTTATCTCCCACTTTCAGATATGTGTCATCTTTTTTAAAGCTTCTTGCCAGTTTTACAGTCCAGGGATGTCTTTCTCAAGGACCTGGGAGCCATTGCTTCAAAATGTAATCATCAAAGGAGAGAGCACCCTTACCTCCCAGCCTCTGGGGGAGGGCACGAGCCCCATTTGATGGCCTAATCACAGAGAAAACACTTGCGAACTCATGAAATAACCCAATGTGCTCTACACATCACATCCATCAACCTCCTGCTAACATCCTCCACCAGCTCATCGCAGCCCTTAAAAACCCTCCTGCCCTTTCTTTCAGTAAAGCTGACTTCAGACTTCAGTTCCTCTCTCCTTTTGTAACAGTCTTGAATAAGGCCATCCTTGACTGTTAAACTTTGTCTACTGCAATTTTTGCTTTGACAAGAGTTTACCATTCCAGTAACTCTGCTCTTCATGGAGAAGAAGGAAAAGCTCCTTTCCTCTTGGTTTCAATGAGTTACTTACTTCCCAACAAAGGATCCCTAATTTCTTTGTGGTAAATTTGCTGTTAAGTGCAGCCAAGTTGTTTGAGAAGTCCACGTATGTGTGTTAATAGGAGCTCTGAAGATATTCATTATTATCATCATTCATTCAACAAACATTTATTGAGCATTGACCAGCAGCTGTGCTTGGCCCTGGGTATGCACTGGGGAGCACCCAGACCCAGGCTCAGCCTGCAAGAAATTGGAGTCCAGCATCAGTGTTACCAGGATAGCAGTTTGTAGAGCATTTGTGTGCTTTTTTTTCTTTTTTGTCTTTCTCTTTGCTCTGACCTTTGGGAACATCCTTCGGTCTGGAGGGAGAAAGAGGATTATAGAAGATATGCAAAGAGACAGACCAGTGTAATACAAGTCATCACCTTCATGCATTCAAAGTGATGCTTTTGTAGCAAGAGATGGCCCTTCCTTCTGGGCTGTTGTCCTGAGAAAAGGTGTTAGCTTTCCTTAAATCCCCAGCAGTACATGGAGAGCCAGGCTTGGAGGACTAAGCCTCAGGGTCTTTATCCTGGAGGCCTGGAGGCGACCTGCCTCATTTTGGCCCTGGGTGAACTGTGGTAGGAGAAGGGAGCCCAGAGGCATGAGGCAAGACCTTACTCCACAGGCACCTTACTCCACTCTGGCTGCTTTAAAAAAAAAAAAAAAAAGCCATAGATTGGGTGGTTTAGACAACAAAGTCCTATCTTTTACAGTTCAGGAGGCTCAGAGGTCTGAGATCAGGGAGCCAGCATGGCCTGGTTCTGAGGAGGGCTCTGCTCCTGCTATGCAGACATCGCCCTCCTTGGTGTGTCCTCACGTGGCAGAGGGAGGCCAGGAGCTCTGGTCTCTTCCTCTTCTTATAAGAGCACTAATCCAAGGGTGCCTGGGTGACTCAGTCAGTTAAGTGTGTGACTCTTGATCCCAACTCAAGCTTTTTTTTTTTTTTTTAATTTACATCCAAGTTAGTTAGCATCTAGTGCAATAATGATTTCAAGAGTAGAATCCAGTGATTCATCCCCTATGTATAACACCCAGTGCTCATCCAACAAGTGTCCTCCTTAATGTCCTTTGCCCATTTAGCCCATCCCCCTACCTGCAACCCCTCCAGCAACCCCTTGCAAATGGCAAGATTTCATTCTTTTTGATTGCCAAGTAATACTCCTTTATATATATCTTTATCCACTCATCTGTCAATGGACATTTGGGGATCTCGGCTCAAGTCTTGCTTTCAAAGTCATGAGTTCAAGCCCCACTCTGGGCTCCATGCTGGGTGCAAAACCTACTTAAAAACAAAACAAAAGCAAACAAAGCACTAATCCCACTCTGGGGGCTATATTTTCACGACTTCATCTAAACTTAACCACTTCTCATAGCCCCAAAACCATCATACTGGGGTTAAGATTTCAATGGATGAGTGGGGGGTTGGGGGGAGACAGAAACATGCAGTCTATACCTACAAGTCAACAGGTAAACTATTTTTCAAGTGAGGATATGCAGGACAGAGTTCTGGCCATACCACTGGCCACACCGTAGCAGGCTATGAAGGAACCAGTTTGCAGGCTGCCCCACACTTCAGTACAGGGCCTGGACACATCCTGCAAAATTTGGCAGCATAGAAAAGCGTGGTCATTCCACAGGATGCCTTAAAGAGCAGCCGTCCTGCGCCATGCAGATTCCTGGCCCCGGGACCAGGTAGAGAATCGGGCTCCGAGGTCTGCAGATGGCAAAAGTCAGTCAGGGAGAGACTGCAGGTGCGTCCCGAAGGTACTGCCCGGCACAGGCTGCAAGTTCACCAGTGACAGACAGATGAGCCAGCACAGGGAGGACAGAACTGTAAACACGAAACCCCCTGCTTCCACCCAGAGCCATTTTAGGGGAAGAAACAAGGAACCAGCTACTGGATCATGCTGCTCTTTAGACAATTGCCTAAAGAAGCTACTTAAATTCAATTGAGGCTTTTAAAATTAAATTGGATGAGATAAAATTTAAACTGGAGGGGACTAAAAGCCAGATCTTACCCAATAACCTGTGGGGTGGGCTCCGGGGGAAATTGGATCACGCAGCCACAGCGAAGGCTTTACGTTTTCTCTGTACTATGAGTTAAATTGATGACCTTGCACAACAGCCCACCTTGGCTGCTGGCAGAGGCACATTTCATCCTCAGGGCAGCTGGTGCTCTGCTTGTCCTCATTTACAGATGAAGAAGAAGGGACACAGGATGGATGATAAAAAGGTTCCATGGTCCCGAAACCAGTAAGTGGTGTATCAGGACCCAAACGCAGGTGAGGCTCGGTCTAGAACCCACACTTGGAACCCCACAGACCCCTGATCAGAAGACAGTTAAGCAGAAGTCTGCGCAATAAGGATTCCCATTCAATCAAGAGGAAGGTACTGTATAAAGCTTTCATATCAAAAAATCAAGCAAAAACGCCCTACCAGCAAGCAAAGCTCCAGGACTCCTAAGTGTCTTGTGCCTGGTAACAGTCTGCCCTCAAAACAAAAAACAAACAAACAAAAAAAAGGCATAACAGCAGCAGCAATAATTAAAGATGAGATGAGAGCAGTTAAGAGAAATGGAAGTTGGAAAAGATTCCCTGTGACAGCTGTAGTTTTTAGGGAAAGAAAGAAAGGAGACTGATTTTTCTTCCCACGACTCTAGATCAAACTGAGGTTTGATTAAAGAAATGACCTTGAACCGGAGCAGAGAATAATAAAAGATAATTTCCAGTAAGTATGCTAGCTCAAATTAATGACTTACTCTTTATTTTTAAACTGAATTCAGTAGAGATTTACACGCATTAGGTTACAATGATTAACATTTGAAATTTGACCTTGAAATAATCTTTACATTGTAAATTCTTAATGATCAAAACAATGTTCTCAGTGATTAAAACATATTAGTGATTAATTATTAAAGGAGAATAATTGCAAATACACATTCCTAAAATCTCAAAGCTTTTAAACCATTTGTACAAATGACTGGACATTTTTAAAATTTGCTAAGAAAAAAAACCTCCATCTAATTCTTTTTTATCTCTTTTTTTTTTCTTTCTTTTTTTTTTGGATTCACATTCTCAAGCCAAAAACAAGAGAAAAGGCACTTCTCACAAGCTAGAAATGCATACATCTGTGATCCCATCAAAGCCAAAGAAAGTAAAGAAAATTGTTCTGGGGGGCGCCTGGGTGGCCAGGGTAAAGCGTCTGACTTCGGCTCAGGTCATAATCTCACAGTGTGTGTCACAGTGTGTGTCTCCCTCTCTCTCTGCCCCTCACCCATTCACTCTCTGTCTCTTTTTCTCTCTCAAAAATAAAAAAAGACATAAAAAAAGTTTTAAGAAAATTGTTGTGTATAAATCTGTAACATTAAGAAATAATCCCAAGAACTTCTTAAATAAGGTTAATCAAAGGTCAGTGGTTTTGATCATCATTTATCTTTTTAAAAACACTTTGATGGGCGCCTGGGGGGCTCAATCAGTTGAGTGTCCGACTTCTGCTCAGGTCTTGATCTCACAGTTGGGGAGTTTGAGCCCCATGTCGGGCTCTGTACTGACAGTAAGGAGTCTGGAGCCTGCTTGGATTCTGTGTGATTCTCTTTCTCTGTCCCTCCCCTGCTTGTGTTCTCACTCTCTCTCTCTAAAATAAATTTTTTAAAAACATTAAAAAAAATTTTTTTTAAATACTTTGTAATCAGTTTAATAACATAGAGTCATGATCTTAGTGCTATGCCTTGTCACTATGACTGGTTCCCAAGCTGATAACTGGCCAAGCGAGCTGCCTAGCAAACTAGACTGGCCCAGGGGGCGCCTGCGTGGCTCAGTTGGTTAAGCATCTGAATTCCGCGCAGGTCATGATCTCACAGGTTTGTGAGTTCTGGCCCCATATCACGCTCTCTGCTCTAAGTATAGAGCTCACTTTGGATCCTCTGTCCCCCTTTCTCCCTGGCCCTCTCCCCTACTTGCGCTCTCTCTCTCAGTCTCTCTCAAAATAAATAAAGAAGCTTTTAAAAAAAAATAAAGAAACTAGATTTTGCCTGAACAATTTTTACTTTGTAAAAAGAGTAAAATTAGCCCTACTAATATGCATAGTCATTCTGTGAGTCACAATTCATAATCCACTGTAGGTCTCTCCAAACCCAATCTGCCCTTTATTTTACACACGTTCATGCAAGAGGCAAAAATGGTAACCCCTTAAGGATTTTTTAATGTTCACGACAGCCTAAAGGGTCCCAGACAAGTTGTATTCCATGTACCCTTGAGGTTGTACTTGGTTTGCTGTCCACAGAATCCAGTAACTGTCTGGCCCCTTTGAGGCTACTTTTATGCAGGAGCAATTTGCGTGCTCTTAGCCTGATGACTGATAGAAAGTGGGAGACAACCAATAAAACACGGATACTCCTGTTGAAGGGGGTACTGTAATCACCAGCAGAGATTGTCCGCTGCATATAACTGAAAACCTAACAAAAAGGAACTTAAACAAACAAACAAAGACAAGGTTACTTCACATAACGGAGATCTGGGTAGGGAGAGAAAGAGAGGCTCCAGGGTTATTTAGTTGCTCATCAAGAACTTTCCCTCTTTCTTCTTTCCTTGTTTCTACTCTGCTATCCTAAGGTAGTGACTTGCGATGACTCCCTTCCTAGTCACAAAGAGACTGCCATAGCTCCAGGCATCACACAGAGATGACATAAACAACAATATCCAGAAGCACAAAGGTACTATTTCTTCTCAGTTGCCTCTTTTTACATACAAAACAGAGCATGAGGAGACCTACATTATGCTATAAAATACAATGAAAAACACCAATACTTCACAAACTCTTCCAAAGAAAAGAGGAAACCCTTCCAAACTTTTTTCATGAGGTGAGATTACCTAAGTACCTAATACCAAGACAAAGCTATTACAAGAAAACTATAGACCAATATCCTCTATGAATACAGAAAAATCATCAATGACATATTAAGAAACCCAATCCAGCAATATTTAAAAAGGATTATGACCAAAAGGGATTTGTCCCAAGAATACAAAGTTGGTTGATTCAAATGTTAAGTTTTATGTTATGTGTTTTCATCACAATAAAAAAAAAGCAATGATGCAAGATGAATAAGTCCTGGAGATCTAATGTACAATGTTGTGATTATAGTTAATAATACTATATTGTGAACCCGAAATTTGCTAAGAGGGGAGATCTGAAGTGTCCTCACCACAAATGGAAAAAAAAAAGATATGGTCAGTATGTGAGGTGACGATATGTTAATTAGCTCAATTGTGGTGATTATTTCATAATGTACAATGTGACAAATCATCCTGTTGTACATCTTAAACATATGTAATGTTTAATTCTCAATTAAACCTCAACAAAGAAGAGAAGGAACAATGAAATGCTGACACTTACCACATCATGGATGAACCTCAAAAACATGATGCTAAGTTAAATAAACCAGACACAAATGGACACAGAGTGTACGATTCCACTTAAACGAAATATCCCAAATAGGCAAATTATAGAGACAAAAAGTACATTGGAGACAACCAGGTGCAGGGGTGGGGAGAAAGGAAAAAGGAGTTCCTGTTTAATGGACACGGAGCTTCCATTTGGGGTGATGAAGTTCTGGAAATAGATAGTGATGGCTACACATCACCATACTCAACGCCACTAAATTGTCCACTTAAAAATGGTTCCAAGGGCACCTGGGTGGCTCATTGGTTCAGCGCCCAATTCTTGATCTCGGCTCAGGTCATGATCTCCCGGTTGGTGGGTTCCAGCTCTGCATCGGGTTCTGTGCTGACGGCAGAGCCTGCTTGGGATTCTCTGTCTCCCTCTCTCTCTCTCTCTGTCCTTCACAACCCCCACTCTCTCAAATAAATAAATACATATTTTTAAAATGATGACAATGACAAATTTTATGTCATGCTTATTTTACAATTTTGTTAAGTTTGTATTTAGGAAAAAACAAACTTCATTTCCAAAAATAGGGCCTGGCTGTGGTTCGCTGACCCCTGACCTGGCGTCTCTGTAACACGGAGCGGACGGTGGGTGTACACTTTTGCTCCGGAACGACCCCAGCGCAGGAGATACAAGGTGGTACCCGCTCGGCATGAACCCTGACGTCCTGTGTCCTTTCCTTATTAGGACGCGCACATACACATCTGGCACGGGGAGGAAGGTGTACTTCCCGTAGCTTATGTGGCTTTAAAAGGCCTCCAAACCGGGTCACGTACCTGCGCAGTGTCCCTAGAAGAGAAAACACAGAGGGACTGTCTGGGCAGAGCGCGCGGGATGCGCAGGACGCCCACGCATCGCCGTCACGCACGACGCTTCTGCGCGCGACCTCCGTTTGGTGGCCGGTTCTACTTTGCTGCCTCGATGACACCCTGCGTTGGAAAGTATGTCGCTCACAAACGAGACCAAGTGACGAGGGGCGCTGCGCGTTGGCGGATGGCTGCCACCGTCCTTCGGCGTATTTTCAACCAGAAGCATAAACAGCCTAGTAGAAACAGACATGAAACGCGAGGCCTGAAGTCATAATTCACTGTAGAGCAACCTGCGGGCCAATGCAGGTTTATTAGACGGCTAATAAAAATAAATCATGGACGTGTTTTTAAAATGACTCCCCATGTGTTGTGGTTATTTCTCCAGCATGCCGTAAATTACCTGTGAAGTGCTACTTCCTACACGTTTTTTTTTTTCCTCTCTCTCAAATATAAAGGGTTATAAGGCTAAAGAATGCAGACATGCATCACGTCTGCAGAAATCATAAAAAAAGATCAAATGTAATATTTTCTTTCAACGTGGACGACTGCTTTGAGATTTTCCATTCAAGCAGCCTTGAACACAGCCTCCAGCGTTTGCCAATTACTCCTGACAAATACCATTTGGGCCTGAGAGATGTTGTAAGTGAAATAAAACAGTGGGAGGGAAAAACCAGAGCATGATAAAAGGCATTTTGTCTTTTTTGGTCTGCTGAGAACTTACTGTAAGTTATGCATTCACAAGGGAAGGCCTTGCTTCCTGCCAGGGACGGACCCCATGCGATTTTGAGTTCTAAGGTGACTTTTGTTTGACAGTAATGGGAAAGGAAGACAAAACTCAGTTTTCATGTCCCTTAAAAGGGAGTCAGCTCTTTTTTCCTCCTTCACAAAGGAAAAAATGTACATAAACAAAAGAAGGGACGCAGGGCGCTGCTCTCCATCATTCCGCACAAATATGAGCTAATGTGCAAGAACAATGCCGTGAAATCAGCTGCCGGCAGGTCGGCCTGGTGCGATCTTTGAGCGTGTCAGAACCTGCTGTGGGTAGTCAAAACCACGGGACACAAAAGGCACCGCCAGGGTCCAGAGTGCGGTTGTCTGTCCCCCCCACACACACACCAGGAGGGCCCACTGCCCCGTTCTTTGAGATTCCAACCAAACTCAGCCCTACTCGTTTTAAAATTTTTTTTAATGTTTTTATTTTATTTTTGAGAGAGAGAGAGACAGAGCATGAACAAGGGACAGGCGGAGAGAGAGAGGGCGACACAGACTCTGAAGCAGGCTCCAGGCTCTGAGCTGTCCTCACAGAGCCCGATGCGGGGCTCAAACTCACAGACTGTGAGATCATGACCTGAGTTGAAGTCAGACGCTTTACTGACTGAGCCACCCAGGCGCCCCAGCCCTGCTCTTAATCACAATGTTGGAGAGACTCGGGGAGCGGCCCACAGAAATGACCTGAAAGAAGCTGCATGGGGATAAAGCCCAGGTGGCATCAAGCAGACCAGGGGTGGCTGTGTTCAGCCTTCTTGGGCTCAGGAAGGTACTTTAGCTAGTGACCCACTGGGCTGGGCTTCCTTCATCTATCAGACAGAGAATGGGGCACGGCGAGGATGGACTCAATTCAAAGACGGCACCCATCTGGTACTGTGCTGGCCCCCAGTAGCTAGGCAGACCCTGCAGAAAAATACAAGGCAAACACGTGGCCAGGCTAAACGTCTCTGGACTCTTCCAGTCAAGGCCGAGTGGATACCAGTGTTAATGCCTCTACAGTGGTCAGTGATTTCATAACAACACTGTTGCATTAGGATCTACTTTTTCCCTGTGAATGTGAACCTCAGAAATGTGTGTTGGGGAGACTGGGGTTCCACGGCCAACTGGCCAGCAGCTCTCTGGCATGGGGTGTAGGTGCGGAACCAGCAGCCTCTGTCAGGCCCCTCACCTGGTCCTGCAGGGACGCCTGTGAACAGCCATGCCCCCTGCCCAGTAAAGGGGGCAAAACCATGATCGGTGTTCCAATACCCTGGCCTTGTGAGTCCTGCCCACAGAGCCCGCAGCCTCACCCCACTCTCTATAGATGAGCCAGCGCCCAGGGCACCTTGTGTCAAGGACCAGCATCCCACAACTGGGTTAAACGGGTTGCTGATGGTCAGACTGGCACAGGAGACTAGGAAGACTTCGACCAAACACAATCCCTGGGGCTAGCCATCACCAGAGTCACGGCTTTTCTAATTTCTGCAGGCACACAAATCCTGTTACCGTGCAGACTCTGATGTGCAAGGTCTGGGGTGGGGCTGGAGACTCTGAATTTCTTTCTTTTTTTTGATATCAAATATTAAATGTCACGTTAACTAACACACAGTGTATACCGTGTGCTCTTGGCTTCGGGAATAGATTCCCGTGACTCATTGTTTCCATACAACACCCAGAGCTCATCCCAACAAGTGCCCTCCTCAATGCCCATCACCCGTTTTCCTCCCCCCCAACCCTTCCCCATCACCCCTCAGTTTGTTGAGACTCTGCATTCCTAACACACCCCCAGGACTGCCGATACTGGTGGTCTGCATCTCAGCCTTCGAGGAGCAGGGCTCTACGTGGCCCTAACAAAAGATGCTGACAGCACTTGGCTTCCTGCAGGGTGGTTTCTGGTGGCAGTGGCCTCTCCTATAGACTCCTGCCCCTAGCAAACCGTAGAAGAAAGAGGGTGGGTTCTAACGGTTGCCCACTGCCAGGATTCAGCCCTACTGGCACCAGAGACCCTGCCTTCTGAATAAAGAAACAGGATATTTCATCTTTCACACAACCTCTGCTGCTGCTTGTGCCCATAAGAGCCCTGGCTCCCGCCCTCGGCTGCGCTGTGGCTGCCTGCTCTGAATCCTGAGGCACAGCAATCAGAAGAGCCGGTTACCCCAACCTGAACACTCTGGAGCAAGATTTCCTTCCCCAACAGGCAGCCGCCACCAGCAAGGCGACTCCGTCAGGTAAAACGGTCATCTGCAGCTTTCTCTAGTCTTTCAATAAAGGGGGTCAAAAAAATCCAATATGGTAGGAAGGGCTTCATGCAGGCCTTGCCAGCACATTCTGGATGAAATGCCAAAGAGAAAACAGGCATCCACTCAGGGCAAATCCAGAATGTGCATCAACAGCAGGAGGTGTAGAGGGAGGAGGGTAACCCAAAGGAAAGAGGTGTGATAGGAGTTCCCTGATCTGCAAGGAGAGATGGTCTTGATCTAGGGATAGATAAACGGAGGCAAGATAAATGGGGAAAGTCTGGCAGACCGATGAAATCATTTCAAACGAGACCGCCCGCACAGCCACTCTGGGATGCGGCGCTAGGCCACTCCCTTCACATCGCCAGGGGTTTGACCTGAAAGCTGCCGGCTGCCTGTGGACAGGGAAGCCCAAGGACACGCTGGTGTTCCCCCTCTACCTTGAAGCTCTGTCTTCAGATCAAACGCATGCCTCTAACAACGGATGGGCCAGCTCTCCCATCAGTCAGAAGAAAGCCCCTCTCTAGCTCTCCACAGAATTAGTCCCATTTTCTAATTCCAGAAACATCTGGCAGAGGCAAAGTCACAGGAATAGACCCCTTTCTTTGTGCAGGTGGTCAGTTTAAACTCCTTAAAAGCTCCCTGTCCTCTGCCTGTGTGTCAGGACCCACGTCTACCTACCATCAATGATGTCAGAAATGAAAGCCTGCGATCTGCTGTGAGAAATTGTTTCTTTCTCAAAAGAAAGTGCTAAATATCAGCATTTATTTATGGCTTGTCTGGATGCAGAGAATGGGCAGTTTCTGCGTCTTATCAGGCCCCCTCCCCCATCCCAGCCCCTTCGTCGGAGCACAACACACCTGCCAGGCCCCCTATCTGGCAGCTGTCACCTTGAACTAATGTTGATCTGCCTGTGTTTCTCGCCCAAGGAGATCCAACACCGCACAGAGAATAGGAAACTCTGCATTTCATCCCAGTAACAACACACAGAGTTGTTTGGGGCTTGTCTGGATCCTACTAACATCTGAAAAAAAAAAAATGATACTCTCGTGGCCTCATTTCCATAGAGCCTCCGGTGACGGGGGTCAGCTCCTCAGCCTGGCGGTCCTCTTGTGCCATCTGGTGTACGAAAGTGGAAGTGTCTCAAGCTCAGGGCAAAGTCCCAGGAAGATCAGAGACCCACTGTGTATTTTTCAGGCATGGATCCAAACACGTGGGACTCTTACAGGTGTGACTTGTTTTTAAAAAGAGTTGCAAGAAAAGAACGAAGATGCACTTGAGCAACTGTCGCGGTCTGGCCGCTCACACGTAAACATACTCACTGAACCAAATGTTAAAGCATTTGAGCTTTGGACGGATCTGTTCTCCGTGTGGGCTGGAAACATTTAAAAGGTTATGTAAGCGGCATAAATGGGTGTAGTTGTATATCCTGCCTCCCAAACTACTGCCGTTGGAGGCATTAGCATAATGCCAGAGTGTTCCAGCTGGGACAACTTAAAGCAGCCTGCTCCTCTGGTGCAGAGGCTCAGAAAGGGAACTGTGGCACAGATTAGAGTCACCTGGGAGTTTTCAGTTCCCCGCGATGTTGGGTATCTCAGACCAATTAAATCAGAGCCTCCGGGAGGGATCTGGGCTCAGCAGTTGTAAGGCTCTGCCACACGCAAGAGAGGTGGGATCAGTCAGCGAGGTGCGGGGCAAGGGGGCCCAGTGCTCAGCTCACCCAGAAAAACAATAAAACCTGTAAATCAACAACTACAGACCAATGAAAATAACTCAGGGAAAACTCTGGACTACAATTTTTTTTAGAAAGGTGGCAAAACCCCTGCAGAGCTTAAAACCCAAGGGAGGCCACGTAGAAAAGCACAGGAAGCATTTTGGTCACATCTCCCCCTCCTCGGGTCAAGGGCAGCCTGGGGCACGGGGATCCACTCAGAGGAAGCTCCTCACGGGGTAAAGCAGAGCAGGAGAATCCCACAAGCCACCCCACTGTGGATATTTGCAGCCTCTACGACCATGGCCTCCCACGGTCTACACCACTGCTGATCCCCACTGACAGAGCTGCCCAGAATCCCCACCACCAAGTCCCCTCCTCACAGATGGAGCTGCCACTGCAATAAGATCTGCCCTCAGGGGTCCTGTCACTGTGGCACCCAGCTCTTTGGGATTGAGACTTCATGGTGCCTCACCATCTACAAGATGAGGGCTGCCCCTGCCTTGAGTCCTGCTCTCAACTCAGGTCACAGCTTTGTCCCATCACAGGGGCTGCTCTGAGACCCACCCCCAGCTCCCAGGTCACAGATGTGAACCTTCATTGATTGGGCTGCCCTGCCGCTGCTCTGACCCCTACCTGCCCCACCACCACCGGCCCAGATCAAGGCTGGGAACCTTCACTGATTGGGCTGTGTGGCCACTGCTCTGACCCCCCACCCCTTAGGTCCCAGGTGGCTGATCTGAACCATCATTGCCAGGTCACACTGCCACGGCTCTGATCCCTGACCCTGGGTTCTAGGTCAAAGCCCTAAACCAGGGCACTGCTGTGCCCGGAGCCCTGACATCCTCCCTGGGTCCTAACATGTGGCTTTCAGAGGCCATCACTAGGGACGTGCTTCTGCTATCCTGCAACCTTCCCTGAGGCCAAAGTTGGGACTTTGACCCAACACCTTCCACAGGCTATACTGCTACTACCCTGTGCCCCCCTGGGCCCAAGCTACTGCCATACGTGCCATCCAAGGGCCTGTGCCATTGCTGCATCACCCACCTGGCCAGAATCACTGCAAGACCCAGAGACCCAGACCCTGGCTTCTCAGGTTTCTACATACACCCACCTTAGACATCAGTGGCACTGCCACACCAAGTGCACCTGTGCCTCAGGACCCATGCACAGTGGTAGCCCCACATTCCCCTGCATCCAGGACTCCACATGCCAGCATGCCAGACTACACGCCAAGAGGGATCCCCTCTGCTAGAACTTCCTCCCACGAGCAAAACTAGGCGAACAGAAGATCCTAGCAACCTTCACCTCCAGATATCCCAAACGCCTTAGTTACCACTGCCACCCAGTCTGGGCCACAGAAGACCCGCCACGAGTCTGCATCTACACTGACCTCAAGCTGATGAAGTTGCATGGAGTCTACACTGCTGTGCCTTCCAAGATTCAAAAACAAGACACTGGATCCCATCCAGTTGGCACCCTTGCAGCCACCTTTTGGTGAAAGTCATGCTCCACCAAAGCCAATTCAGATGGCTAGAAGGGGTGAATGCACTCCCAAATGGGCAAACATCAACACAAAGCTAACAGCAACATGAAAAAGCAAACATGACACCAGGAAAGGAACATGATTTTCCAGTAACCAGTTCCAAAGAAATGCAGATCTGTGAGTTACCTGAAAAAGAATTTACAATAATCATTTTAAGGAAGTTCTATGAGCTTCAAGAGAACACAGACAATTTTACAAACTCAGGAAAACAACATATGAGCAAAATGAGAAGTTCAACAGAGACATAAAAAAAAAAAAAGAATCAACAGACACTCTGAGCTGAAAGAAGACAGTGAATGAAATTAAAAATGCAATAGAAAACTTCAACATTAGGCTCAATCAGGCAGAAAAAAAGAATCTGGAAACTTGAGAACAGATCAAGTTGAAATTACGTAGTCAGAGGAGAAAATATGGCCATCCAAGTGCATGAAGCTCAAAGATCTCCAAATAGATACAACCCAAAGAGATCTTCACCAAGACACAAAATCAAAGACAAAAAGAGAATTTTGAAAACAGCAAGAGAAAAAAGATTAATCACATACAAGGGAATCTCAATAAGTCTATCAGCAGATTTATTGGCAGAAACCTTGCAAGCCAGGAGAGGAGATAATATATTCAAAATGCTCAAGGAAAAAAAACTGTCAACCCAGAATACTTTACCCAGCAAAGTTATCCCTGAGAAATGAAGGAGAAATAAAATCTTTCCCAAACAAACAAAAGTTGAGGGACTTTATCACCACCATACCTGCCTTACAAGAAATGCTACAAGGAGTTTTGAGGCTGAAACAAAGATACTAATTAGTAACATGAAAACAGATGAAAGTATAAACTCACTAGTAAAGGGAAAACATTTCATCAAATTCAAAATACTCTAATACTGCAAAGGTAGTGTGTAAATCACTGTGAACTCCAGCATACAGGTTAAGAAACAAAAATGGTAAAAATAACTATAGCAACAACATTTTGTTAATGGATAGATAATATAAAAAGATGTAAATTGGGACACCAACAACATAAGCAAGTAAATGTGTAGAACATTTTTATGCAACTGAAATTCAGTTATCATCTCAAAATAGATCTAATTATAAAATGTACTGTGAAAGCTTCATGATAACCATAAAGCAAAATCTATAATAGACACATGAATGAAAAACAACAGAATGGAAGCATACCACGTAAACAAAATCATGATTCACAAAGAAAGACAGCAAGAGAGGAAGAAAGGAGCAAAGGAACCACAGAACTATCAGAAAGCAATTAACAAAATGACAATAGTCTTTACCCATCAGTAATTACTCTAAATGTAAACACTTTATATTCTCTAATTAAAGGCAAAGAATGGCTAAATAGACCCAGAAAATGGATTAAAAAACAAAACCCAACTAAATGCTGTTCACAAGAGACTCATTTGAGCTTTAAGGACACTCATGGGCTTATAGTAAAAAGATATTCTGTGCAAATGAAAACCAAAAGAGGGGGATAGCTATACTCACATCAGACAAAACAGACTCTAAGTCAAAACTGTAACAGAGACAAAGAAAATCATCATATAATGCTAAAGGGGTCAATTCAGCAAGAGGATATAATGACTGTAAATACCTATGTACTCAATATTGGAAAACTTAAATATAGTAAACAATTATTAATAGATCTGAAAGCAAACATAGACAGCAATGCAGTAATTGTAGGGAACTTCAATACCTCACTTTTAACAGTGAGTAGATCATCCAGAGAAAAAATCAGTTAGAAAACAATAGACCAGGTGACACTTTAGACCAAATATACCTACTAGACACATACAGAACATTCCATCCGACTGCAGCAGAAAACACATTCTTCTCAAGCACACATGAAACATTCTACAGAATAAATCATATGTCAGGTCAAAAAATAAGGATTAAGAAATTTAAGAACATTGAAATCAGGGGTGCCTGGGTGCTCAGTTAAGTGTCTGACTTCAGCTCAGGTCATGATCTTACAGCTCAAAGGTTCATGGGTTTAAGCTCCACATCAGATTCTATGTCTTCTCTCTGCCCCTTCCCCCACTTATACTCTGTGTCTCTCTCTCAGAAATAAATATTAAAATTTTTAAAAAAGAACACTGAAATCATATCAAGTATCTTTTCAAACAACAATGGTTTGAGACTGGAAATCAGTTACAAGAAGAAACCTGGAAAGTTTACAAATATGTGAAATTTCAACAACACACCTCTTAAAAACCAAAGGGTCAAAGAAATCAAAAAAATATCTAGAGGCAAAGAAAAATGGGAACGCAACACACCAAAACTCATGGGATGCATCCAAAGAAGTTCAAAAGGAAAGTTTATAGTGATATATGCTTACAATAAGGAAAAAGAAGATCTCAAATAGACAACCCAACCTTACACCTCAGGGAACCAGAAAATGAAAACCAAACTGAGCCCAAAGTTAGCAGAAGGAAGGAAATAGTAAAGAATTAGAACAGAAATAAATGACATGAGGATTAGAGAAACAATAGAAAATATCAACAAAACTAAGAGCTGGCTTTTTGAAAAGAAAAAATTGACAAACATTTAGGTAAACTAAGAAAAAAAAGAAAACTCAGTAAAATTATAAATGAAAGAAGAGACATTATGGCCAGTACAATAGAAATTCTAAAGATCATAAGAGACCATGGTGATCAATTAAATGCCAACAAATTACATAATTTAGAAGAAATTGAGAAATTCCTAAAAACACACAACTTACCAAGACTGAATCACAAAGTAATAAAAAATTTGAACAGACCCATAATAAGCAAGGAGATTGAATTAGTAATCAAACGTCTCCCAACAAATAAAAGCCCAGGACCAGATGGCTTCACAGGTGAATTCTACCAAAATTTAAAGAAAAATTAATGCCAGTCCTTTTCAAACTCTTCTAGAAGATTGCAGAGGAAGGAACACTTCCAAACTCTTTTTATGAAGCCAGCATTACTATGATACTGAAGGCAGACAAGGATACCACAAGCAAAGAAATTATATGCAAATATCCCTGATGAGCCCAAATGCAAAATTCCTCAACAAATACTAGCAAACCAAATGCAAGAACATTAAAATGATCACACACTATGATCAAGAGGGATTCATCCATGGGATGCAAGGATGGTTGAACATAAGCAAATCAATAAATGTGATACATCACATGAATGGAAGGTAGCAATCATATCATTTTAATAGATACAGAAAAAGATTTGACAAAATTCAACATCATTTAATAAAAAAAACTCTCAACAAATTAGGTATAGAAGAAGTATTCCTCAGCATAGTAGAAGTCATGTATGACAAGCCCACAGACACATCCTATACAGTGATGAAAAGTTAAACAATCTGTTCTTCTAAGATCAGGAATAGACAGAGATGCTCACTCTCATCATTTCCATTTAACATAGTACTGGAAGTCCCAGCCTTAGCATTTAGGCAAGAAAAAGAAATAAAGATATGAAATCAGAAAGGAAGATGTAAAATTATCTGTTTGTAGCTGATATGAGCTTATATGTAGAAAACCCTAAAGATTCCACCAAAAATCTGTTAGGATGAATAAATAAGTTCAGTAAAGAAGCCAAATACAAAATCAACATATAAAAATCCATTACATTAACAAGAAACTATCTGAAAGACACATAAAGAAAGCAATCCCACTTATAACATCAAAAACAATAAAATAGCTAGGAATAAATTTAACAAGGAGATGAAAGACCTGTATACTAAAAACTTTAAGACACTGATAAAAGAGATTAAAGAAGATACAAATAAATGAAAAGATATCCCATGTTCATGGATTAGAAAAATTAATATTGTGAACATGCTCATACTACCCAAATGATCTACAGATTCAATGCAATCCTTATCAAAATCCTAATGGTATAATACACAGAAACAGAAAAATGTATGCAGAAATTTTTATGGGACCACAAAAGACCCAAAATAGTCAAAGAAATCCTGGGGGGAAAAAAAAGAACAAAGTTGGAGGCATCACACTTTCTGATTTCAAGCTATATTACAAGGCGATAGTGTGGTACTGGAATAAAAATCATCATATAAACCAGTGGAAGAGAATAGAGAGCCCAGACATAAACCCACACATACATGGTCAACTAAGTTTTGACAAGGGCACACAATGACAAGAACACATAATGGGTAAAGGATATTCTCTTCAATAAATGGTGCTGGGAAAACCTGATATCCACATGCAAAAGAGTATAACTGGACCCCTATCTTACACCACTCAAAAAATTAACTCGACGATTTAAATGTAAGACCTGAAACTGTAAAACTCCTAAAGGAAATCATAGGGAATCCTTGACATCGGTCTGGGCAATGATTTCTTGAATAAAACATCAAAAGTACAGGCACAAAAACTAAAATAAACAAGTGAAACAGTATCAAACTAGAGATTCTGCATAGCAAAAAAAAAAAAAAAAAAACAATCAATGAATTGAAAAGGCAACCTACAGGATGGGTGAAAATATTTGCAAATTATATATATGATAAGGGGTTTATATCCAACATATACAAAGATTTCATACAATTTAATAGCAAAGAAGCAGATAATATAATTTAAAAATGGGCATAGGACCTGAACAGACATTTTCCCAGAAGAGACATACAAAAGGTATTTGAAAAGGTGCTTAACATCACTAATCATCAGAAAACGCATCTCAAAACCACAATGAGGTATCATCTAATCGGATGGCTACTATCAAAATGACAAAAGATATCAATGATGGTGAAGATGTGATGAAGGACACTTATATGCTGTAATTATATTGGAATGGCCATTATGGAAAACAGTATATTGATTCCTCAAAAAATTTAAAATTGAACTACGATATCACCCAGAAATCCCAGTCCCGAGTATATATACCCAAAGGAATTGAAATCTGTATCTCAAAGAGATATCTGCACACCCACCTTCATTACAGCACCATTCAAATTAGCCAAGATACAGAAACAATGTAAAGTGTCCTTTAACACATGAATGCAAAAAGAAAGTGGAATATTATTCAGCCATAGAAAGGAAGGAAATCCTCCCATTTGCAACTACATGGATCAGCCTGGAAGGCATTTTGCTAAGTGAGATAATCCAGACTGAGAAAGACAAATAATGTATGATAACACTTAAGGGGGGAAGTTTCATAGAAACAGAACAGACGGTAGTTGCAAGGGCCATGGGGAAATGGAGCGGCACACGTCACAGGGTACAATTTTTCAGTCGTAAGAAGAGTAAGTTCAGAGGAATGATGGTACAGTATGTTGACTAGTTAATGCTATGGTATTGTTTACTTGGAAGTCCTTGAGAGCGGGTCTTCAGCATTCCCCCCACAGGAACAAAACAAAGTTGCCTACATTAACCATGTGAGCTGATGGATGTGTTCACGATCTTGCTCTTGGCGATTATTCTATAATGTGTACATATATCAAATCATCATGCGTACACGTTAAGTCTATAAAATGTACTTGTTAATTATTCCTCAATAAAGTTTTTAAAAACACTCCGCATGTGGTTCCCAGGGACAGCCAGGGCTTCGAATGGCTGCTGCACCCCTTACTGTCTGAGGCTTGGGAGGACCCAAGAAGCTAAGATCCATGCTGCCTGAGATAAACATACCCTTAAACTTGACCCGCCCTCTCCCAGTCAGTGACATCCTGCATTCCCTTTTATCTTGAACACTTTGAAGTCTCCCTTTGCCACACGGGCAAAGTTAGAACTGGAAATATTTACTCTCCTAATAATTGCAACACAGACCCTGCACGGTCCTGGGGTTTGCCTTATCTTCTGGCACGGGCAGAAGGCTTCGAAATGCCCAACACCACAGCTGCATAACCAGAAGATCAAAAGGAGGGCCCTACCCCCAGGACAAATTCCTCTGAAACGGGAGAAGCCTGCCTTGCAGGACCAGTCACCCCTTCTTGCCCCTCCCTCTTTTGTGGGACGTGGGTGTCACAGGAACAGGGAGGGGGTTGTCAAACTGCAAACCACAGGGAGAGGGCTTGGCCCTCTGCGGAGGCCTCTTTCTCCTCGCACCTCGGTGCTGCCTGGCTCCTTGTCGCCAGTCTGCCCAGTGAGGTCGATGAAGTTGCCTGTAAGAACATGCAAACAAGGGGGCCTGGGTGGCCCAGTCAGTTAAGCATCGACTCTTGGTTTCGGCTCAGGTCAGGATCTCACAGTTCGTGGGTTTGAGCCCCTGCCTCAGATCCTCTGTCTCCTTCTCTCTCTACTCCTCCCCAGCTTGCACTCTCTCTAAAATATAAATAAACATTAAAAAAGTTTTTTTAAAGAACATGCAAACAAGACAAAAAAACAAACCACTTTGAGGGGCCCCCCCTCACCTGCACTGGAGGCTGCCCGTCTTCGCAGGCAGAAACAGGTATAACCAACAAGTGACAGACTTGAATTCAGAGACTCCTGGGTTCTAATTCCAACGGTTTGATGTGGACGGATCACATGACCCCTCTATGCCTCAGTTTCTTCACCTATAAAACATGTAGCACCTGCCTCTTAGAGCTACTGTGAAATTAGGAGGGAAAACCAACCGAGAACATGAAGGCAGTGCAGGGCGGGCTCTCGGCTCCTTCTGGCTCCTTCTCTGCCTCTTCCTGGCCTGGAGCCACTTCTCTTTCTCCTCCAGCCACCCCACTCCCCGCTCTGATTCTTCTCTAAAGAATACAGTTGGGGAGTCCATTTGAGAGAACGTCTAGATCTTACACTATGGAAGGAGAATGCAGCACAGTGGTAGGTCCACCAGGATCTGAAGGAAACCCTGGATTCTGATGCCTAGTCCAGGGTCCAGAGCAAGCTCCTCGGCCTCTCGGGGCTGCAACCACAAAATGAAGGGGTCTGAGTGGATCGGCTTGAGGGCCTTGTCACCCCCACTCTCTGACAGTGCACATAGTCAGAGACCTGGCCTTGGATTCATATGTCCTGGGGTCTGCCTAACAATTCACATCAAGAGTCATGACCAACTGAAACCCTGGAATCAGCACCTCGGTGGGGAGGAGGGGGAGACAGACCTCCTCCATTGGAATCTCTACATCAAGGCTTCACAAACAGCTGGCACTCAAATCACCTGGGGGCTCACTGAAAATACATGTTCCTGGACCTACCCCTAGAGATTGATTCTGATTCTGTGGGTCTGGGATGCCCTCATATATAACCTGGCAGAGCACCATATCCTGACAAGCATGCTCTTTGTTTTTTTTGTTGTTGTTGTTTCTGCACACTTCATATAAATACAATTTTACTTCAAATATTTATTTGAGAAAGAGAGTGCGCACACGCATGAGAGGGAGAGGGGAAGAGAGAGGACAGAGAATCTGAAGCAGGGTCTGCACTGTTAGCACAGAGACCAACATGAACTCCGGAATCAATAAGATCATGGTTCCAACTCACGAACCATGAGATCATGACCTGAGCAGAAGTCGGACACTCAATCAGCTGAGCCACCCAGGTGCCCCTCATATAAATACAATTACATGTGGTCTTTTGTGAACAGGTTCCTTCATTTAGCATGTTTTTAAGGCTCATCCATGTGGTAGCACGAATGCACTTTGT
Source organism: Mungos mungo (assembly GCA_004023785.1). NCBI lineage: Eukaryota > Metazoa > Chordata > Mammalia > Carnivora > Herpestidae > Mungos > Mungos mungo. The sequence continues at coordinate 32,263 of PISW01006692.1, read as the reverse complement.
TCCTTTCTGTGCCAGAATGACATTCCATTTTATGGCAAAATCTCATTTTATTTACCCATCCATCCATGGATGCATATTTGGGTTGGGGCTGTTACAATGCTGTGCCAAACACTGCTACGAACACTCCTGTTCACGTTTTTGTGTGGACATGTGTTTCCAGGCCCAGAGAGGGGAGCGGCTGAGTCAGAAGGAACTTTGCTGAACCTTTAGAGGAACCGCCGGACTGCGTTTCTCAGCAGCCACACCATCGGACTTTTCCATCAGCAGTGCAAGAGGGCTCCGATCTCCCCACATCCTCAACACTTTATTTTTTTTATTACAGGTGCCCCAGTGGGTGTGAATGGGAACCTTGCATTTGTATTAAATTCTACATATTTTTTTGAGTTTTTACCAATTTACTCTCAGCCTAGTTAAAACTGCAAAATAGTTCGTAACATAGAAGGAAAGTAAACAAAATACCTCCTCGAAGAAAGGTTACGACAGAATAAAGACAGGAGCTTCCCTCTGAAAGGTGAAACAGAACAGCACCAGAGAGTGTATGGCCTTGCAGAATGTGACACAGCAGCAGGTTGTGTGTGGCCCACTGGCAGGTTGTGTAGGGGACACTGGCAGGTCGTGTGTGGGACGCTGGCAGGTTGTGTGTGTGGCCTACTGGCAGGTTGTGTGGGGGACGCTGGCAGGTTGTGACACCCTAGCACATCTGTATGTGGCACAGTGGCAGGCTGTGTATGGCACCCTGGTACATTGTACGTGGCACACTGGCAGGCTTATAGAAAATGCTTCCGGCCTACTTCTTCCCTCTTAATGTTCCATTCCCTTTAATTCACAAATGACTTTCTGGATCTGTTAAAAAAAACCAAGGAGGGGGGGGTCCTTTTCTAAGTGAGCTGACAGGGTGGCATTCCTGACAAAACTCTATATTTAAACGTTGGCTGACAAATCGGTTTGGGTTTTATCATTCTTTGCTCCTCCGGACAAGATATCCTACCCAACATGAACCTATCACACAGACTGTGTTGCTGTTTGCCAACTGAGGTGCTAAGATAAATGCCCCATTTCTGCGCCTTGAAGGGCCCTCTCAGGGCGAGTCTCGGTGGTTTAGTGAGAGCCATTTAAACAGTCACAGCTCTGACTGCCTAGGTCATTACCAGTCTCCAGTTTCAGGCAGAAGCACATGAAGTGCCCCAGTCTGAGAACTGCCTCTGTCATTTTTAGCTTGAAAGAGGACAAACAGTCCTTTGCCTTCTCAGGGTCCGTCCCCTCAGGCGAGGTCAGCCAGCAGGAGGCTTACCACCCACAAACTCTGCAACCAGATACCCCCAAGGAGAGGGTGCGTCAGGAACCTCAGGCATGCCCTAACAGAAGAAGAAGGAAATGGGGTGGGGGGGGGGGATGGTAAACTAAAGAAGGAAGAAAACCATGCCACTGGGAAAAGAGCAGTGTAGAGAAGGGCTTTGCTGGCCCTCACAATGATTTGCAAGGACAAGCCAAAGGAGGCTGTGGGTCACCGTCCACAGTGGTTTGCCCTGCGGGCCAGACTGCCCTGCAAGAAATCGCAGATTTGTTGCAAAAAGTCTGACGGCACACATACACCAAGCATGGCCAATAAACGGAAAAGTCTTATTCTGCTGTTTTCAAAATACACCTACATCTGGTGTGGATGAGGAAATACTTCTCATTTTTAAATGTGTGAGTAATGACTTCTGTCATTGTGTATTGTTTTTCTAATCACTGGACAACTAAAGTACAATTACAGGAGTCTGAAGTTTTTCATGTTCAAGGGTGGGTTTGGTTTTGAAAAGTGTAAAGCACCTTCACGTAGGAGTTTGTGCATGTGTGTGTCTGTGTACGTGTGTGTGTCTGTGTGTGTGTATTTAGGTCCTAAACGTCCACTAATATGGGACAGAAAAAATAAATATGGTATAGCACAGGGATCAGCAAACTGGCCCATGACGGGTCTTTGTAAATAGTCTTACAGAACACAGCCTTTCAACCTGTCTGCATCTTGTCTATTTGCTGTGCAGTAGTTGGGACAAAGGCTGTGTGGCTCAGAAAGCTGAAAATATTTACTACTTGCCCCCATTAATATTTGCAGACCCCTGGTACAGCACATCCTGAATCACACTGCAGCTATTTCTTTTTTTTTTTTTTAAGTTTATTTATTTTGAGAGATACAGAGCATGCAGGCCCACACAAGTAAACAGGGAAGGGGCAGGAGAGAGAGAGAGAGAGAGAGAGAGAGAGAGAGAGAGAGAGAATATCACAAGCAGGCTCCACACTGTCAGCCCAGAGTCCAACACACAGCTTGATCCCATGAACCGTGAGATCATGACCTGAGCTGAAATCCGGTCAGATACTTAACTGACGAATCCACCCAGGTGCCCCCACTACAGCATTTAAAGATAAAGTCAACACCAACCGCATATATGAACAAAGAAAGACGTCCCGACATTGTCTCCTAAGGTGAGTGGGCCCCGTTTGCTTGTTGGGGTTGCAGGAATTCCGGTGCTGGGGAAGAATAAAACCTGGGAGGGAAAACCGAACTCTGGGCACCAATGTCTGATGGGGGCAGCCCCCAGACTGTCTGGCCCGAGTCTGGCCCCAACCTTGGAGAAGCCTGGTGGCCCCTCCCCGGCTCCAGCCCCGGCATGACTTCTCCACGGGTCCCTTAAGGCCAAGGACTGTTGAGAACTGTGGAGGGAACATCCCCTCTTCCCTCCCTGGTTCTGAAAAGGACACACAGGAAAAGAATAGGGATGGGAGTTCACATACGACCGTGGCCTTACGGCAGTTTGTCCACACTGAGCCCCAGAACCAAGCAGACCTCCCCACTGAAGTAGAGCTGCACCGGATGGGCCAGGCCCCCGAGTGGCGTGTCGGTGCCCACTGACATGGGGCGACAGGCCCAGATGCATGAGCTCCATCCCCACAGCAGGACGGCACGGTGAATCCCGGACACCAACACACCCACGCAGTGGGCTCTGATCCCCCCGACAGCAGGGCGAGCGGGCGTTTTCGCTGCAGCACACGCTAGGTGTGCAATCGAGGGCAAGTTATGACATCAGGTAGCTGTGAGGCTAAAACACCGCATACCAAGGCCTGAACCCAGCACCTCGCGTCCAGCAATGAATGCTAATACTTAATAAATGTTATTGTCTTATGTTCCGATGGCAGGCGGTTTTTATAATAAGCATGTATTTGCTCCTGGGACAGATGACAGAACACCTGCTCCGACTCCCTCCCAGGGACCCTGACTGCTGACTGACAGGCATGAAACTGCTATGAAAAGTGTAAATCCTGAGCCAAACTCTGAGCACTGAAAAGTACTAATTGGTACACACTTTATATACAACCCATACTCAGAGGGAAGTCAATAGACTAAAATGCTTTCATTATTTTTTTAATTAATTAGTTTATTACCAAGTTGGTTTCCATAGAACACCGAGTGCTCTTCCCCACAAGTGCCCCCCTCCATGACCATCACCCCCTTCTGCTTCCCCCCTCCCTCTTCAACCCTCAGTTTTAAAATACTTTTATTATTAAAAAAATGAAAGAAAGAAAGAGAGAGAGAGAGAGGGAGGGAGGGAGGGAGGGAGGAAAAGGAAAAAGAGGTAAAGACTCTTAATTTAAAACGGCCAATTGAGCACAAAAATTCATCTCCTATCCCCCCCAAGCCTCCATGAAAATGACAGAAAAGCAGCAGAATAAAAGAGCTAAACACCCACCACAAAGAGAACGGAAAAGGGACTGTCTGACAAGAGATTTACACGCTCGGGAAACCGCAGGGGAGGCCTGCCGAGCAGGCCCTGCGCTCTCCTGTATTTGATGCCTGAACTTCGATTCAGTCAAACTCACAGGTGGGCAGTGCCCGACTGTCCCTCCGACGGCCAGTCCCCTGGCTCCTGGCGAGCAAGGCCAAGAAGAGGCAAGGCGGCATCGCCTGGGCCCCTGCCCAGCTCGGGTTCCAGCCCCTCGGCCTTCTGCACAAGGGGTCCACAATCTCCTTTTCAATCAGAAATCAGAACGAAAAATGTGAAGTGATGTGCTTGAGCTGAGGGCAGCTGGGGGCCAAGGCCCCCCCACCTACCCCACTCCCCACCCAAAGCCACCCACGGCCAGCACATCTCCACACCAATGGCATCAGAGCAGAATGAAAGCCTGACTTCTGGTCCTTTTACAGCTGCCGAGGAAGGAGGAGGCCCGAGGAAAGGCCACACACAGAGCCCGCCCCCAGGCCCCTCTCCCCTCACCGAGCACTGCTTTCCTCCTGCTTCTTCCTGCAGGCCTGGGGTCTGTTCTGAGAATGTTTCTGGGGTTCTGTGAGGACGACGGTCCGTCACCACTTACACTCCAGAATCCACAGGGCCTGCCCTGCCCCCTGCAGGCGTCCCTCCGTGTCTGAGGCGCGGCCTCCACTCCACCCACCACCAAAGAAAAGCAGGAGCAGGCTAAGGACATAACTGTTTAATAGGAACCACTCACTGACTGCAAATGAGTCTGTACAAAATAAAACTGGTTAAAAAGTCACACCCACCACAGGAGGTGATCAAATGCTTTAGGTGAAGTCACCTAAAAGGTGCTTGCAAACTGCTTAGAATCTCAGCAGAGGCCTGCAGGATCTTTAGCTCTTCCGTCCACAGGGTTTCTACCAGAGTTAGCTGGTTTATCGAAGCCACTTCTTCATCTTTCATGTGAGAAATCTGGAAGGTATTTTAAGATTATTGTTCTCTTGTAGTAAAACATACATAAACATAAAACTGACCATTCTGACCACTTTTCAGTGTACAGTTCAACGGCATGAAGTGCACTCACAACGGTATGTGAGCACAGCCACCATCCACCCCAGGAGCTGTCCATCCCCTCTAACGGAAATGCTGTGCCCTATTAACACTACCCGCCCAGCTGCCCTTCCCCCAGCCCCTGGGCACCTCCACTCTACTTTCTGTCTCTATGACTTTGCCCATTCTAGGGAACTCATATAAGTGGAATCACACAATATTTGTCTTTCTGTTTATTTCACCTAGCATAATGTCTTGAAGGTTCCTTAAAATTATTTTTCATTCCCAGTAATGTTTTCATTAAAATGAGCTGATTTCTTAGGGTGCCTGGGTGGCTCAGTCGGTTGAGCGTCTGACTTCGGCTCAGGTCATGATCTTGCGGTTCGTGGGTTCAAGCTCCCCGTCGGGCTCTGTGCTGACAGCTCAGAGCCTGGGGCCTGTTTCAGATTCTGTGTCTCCCTCTCTCTCTGACCCTCCCCTGCCCACGCTGTCTCTCTCTGTCTCTCAAAAATAAATAAAAAACATTAAAAAAAAAAAATGAGCTGATTTCTCATTTAATTAAAACATTTACTAAATAAAAATATTTAAAAAAAAAAGAATACTTGAAAATTCATCCAATAATTTTACCTACTTAAAGGTATAAACACAATTGCTAACAGTCAAAATGACCCCAGAAATTACATCAGTGTCCATCTATTTAAACATCAAACGACGCCCTAATAAGGTGTAACAAGTATAAAACAGGTAAACTTCTTAATCAAAACCCTTCTTTAGCAGAAGAATATGACATTCTAGAAGCATACCTTCTGAAGCATAGCGTTGGCCTCCTCTGTGACATAATGGCATATTTTCTGGGCCATGTCCAAACTTGTCTTCTCATTTGTTTCTGAAATTACTTCCCCCAGAAGTATTCTTTTCCAGCACGTACTAGAACCAAATTGTTCAGTAAGAGAATGTCAGCAGGCTCTCGCAAAGTAAAGAAAGCCTTTACACTTCAACACCACACACAAACTCTTCTCCTGTTTTTCTAGAAGCATAATGAAGCTCACTGCATCAGCAGCCTCCCTGAGCCGGAAGCAGACAAGGCACAGGAGCGAAGAGCAGGAACAAGTGAGAATAAGGATCAAGGGGACTGCCACTCCTCGCAGGCAGGGACTGGACTGGACTGTCATCGCGATCCTGGCAGGCAGGGACTGAACTGGACTGTCATCGCAATCCTGTGTCTGACACGTAAACTAAGTGGAGTCATGTCCACCAGCCATGGGAACAGAGCAGAAGATAGAGCAGGAAGGTGAGTCCCAGCCAAAAGGACTGAGGACAAAAGCGGGAGAGTTTTCCTTCTCTTCGAGTGACAGTCTTTCCTAAACTATGGCAAACTGGACAGAACATGTTTCACAAAGTAAAATGCTCTCAAGATGGAAGGAGGAATCTACAATGAAGCCTTTCTGTACACAGAGGTCATTCCCATTTTATAGTCCAAAACTATGTAGGAAATGGGGTTCAGGGGGCAAGTGGGGCCAACCTTCTGCAGGCAGAGGAATCTAAGTGTTTCAGGGTAAGCAAGAGGGAGTCACTGCAAGAGGCTGAGCCAAATCACATGCTAGAAAGCGGCACTAGGCAGAGAGGAAGAGACTCTGGATGCAGAGAATCTCAAGTGGAATGGCTTCGGAAGGGAAAAGTAAGGTGACAAGTGTCACATCAGAGTGGAAGTATACAGAAGTCACTTAGAAATTCAGAACAACTGGCAACCCACACAGGGAATAAAGTCTTAAAGGTCTTCAGCTTTAGAGATAACAACTGAAACCTCAGGAGTAGCTAAGTTCTCAAGGAAGGTAGGAAGGATGGATGAATAGAAGGAAGGAAGGATGGATTGACAGATGGGAGGAAGGGAGGGAGGGAGGAAAGGAGAGAGGGAGGGAGGGAGGAAAGAAATCACTCTATGCCAGGCACAGTGTTTCATAAAAACAATCATCTAATTTCATCATCACAATTACCCAGCAAAGAAAGATTATCCCCATGTTAGACACAAAGAAACTGAGAACTGGGAAAGGTAAAGAACCCACCCGAAGCGACAAGCTGAGGAGAGGCAGAAACCGCATGCAAACACCCCGCTGGCAGAATCCCTGCCTCGGGCCTTTTCCGCCACGGCACTCCAGACCGCCAGGCCGCAGCGCCACTCCAGACCGTTAGGAATAACTCAAAGGGTGGCCTCTGGGAAAGAACTTGTTGTTTTATTTAATTTGAGGCATGTGCCTAAGAAGGACTCCTACCTTTTTCCAAGAAGGACTTAAAGATGCTTAACGTGAGCACACATGAGATGAAACAGAAGGTGAGATGCAACCGACAGGAAAACAGGACAAAGGAAGGTTAAGGGAAGAAGGAGACACAACCAGGATACACTGCATGCCTTAAAATCCCACACATTTCAACGAACCGCAGATTTGCCTCTGAGTTTTCTAGCAAACAGTAAAGGGAAAGAAACGTTATCAAACACAGAATCCACAATGACTGTAAGATAAAAACAGCCCATCTGCTGAGAATAAACACAACTCTTTCTGCTGCTGAGACGGGGGAGTAATTTTCCTCCGAGTCCCTGCAGAGAAGAGGTGAGCCACATCTTCACAGGCGTCACTGACTGAGCACCAACTGCTTCGAGGCACAATGCTAAGGGTTATTTCTACACATCAGCTCATTTAGTCCTCCCACCATCTTCAGCAAATCCTCTCTTCAGGTGGCTTCTGTCACCGGAGCTTCTGCTGGGCAGTGGACGGGGCTGAAGGAGCTCCCCGCACCGGGCAGCACACAGCCCTTTCCATGCCGGCGGAGACACCGGCTGCCTCAAGGTAACGTCAAGGAGCCTAACCAGGACCTGTGTCTATACCGGGGGCCCATCTACCTGCCTCCCCCATGGAAATACCCAGGCCTCTCCTTTAGCAAAGGTCTGGATCTGCTCCTGGGGTGGGCACAGCTCCCCAAGAAGCCATTTGTCCCCAGCGAAAAACTCCCTACTCAAGTCTTCCCCCTAAACAGCACCGATGTATTTTTAAAAATATTTACTCTAAACAATCAGCTGCAGGTCACCAGCGGAAAATGCCCGAGGAAAGTTCTCAGGGCCATGTACTCTGATTATGACTCTAAAACCAGAATTCCAGAAATGGCGAAACGCTCACCATGTGGGCAAGCGGCACTGAGAACAAGCCACCCAGAACACAACGGCTTCCCTTTCTCCTCCCAGGCGCGGTGTTCGCAGGCAAGCCAAGAGAAGCCCCCGGCTTACGTCCGGGTTGTAAGCACTGCTCATGCCCGACACACAGGAAACTTACAATTCTTCAGCTGCCAGACACAACAACTTAAGCGCCGTGAGTAACCTCCAAGACGGTCCATCCCATCCAAATGTCAAATTTCTAAAGCAGAAGAACAAAGAGCGACACACCTGTCACTTCAGAACTTCATGTCACCACAGCAAATGGCTGAAGAGCCAAACAGTTCCTGAAGGGGCTGAATATTATGTAACCCAGCATCATGGTCACAACAGTAAAAGTGAAAACTAAGTCTGCAAATACGTAGGAATAAAGCCAGAGTAAAACATAACAAAAAACAAATCAACAAAAATAAACACTAAACTCTTTCTTTAAGAAAAAAAAAAGGTAAAAAACTATCTTCCAATTGATTTTGGTAAGGAGCTGAGCCTGGGTGAGGCCAGAGCAAGAGGGCGTGTGCCACAAGCCCCAGGAGATGAAGATGAAAACGGGCATCACCCCGGGCACCAGACACATGGCAGCCACCGCAGCCAGACTGCTCCCACACCGCTGCTGGATCATTTCAAACGCAGCTTCATTTACAGAAGAAAATCTGTAGGCAGGGATGTATCCCACTTGGCGTGGAACCACCTAGCCACCACCTCCCACCCACCCCCCCCCCGCCCTGCCAGCCCTGCCCCGTAAGCGCCAGGGGCACGCTGTGGGGTGACTGAGGGCCCGCGAGGCCTGCAGCAGCTGCCCCTGACCCTGTGCTGGAGACACACCGGGCTCCCAACCACTATAACCAGGGCTGTCTCTTGGTTCAGTCATTTAATACTTCAAGCTTGTCCCTTATATCCCCAAACAATCTTGAAAAGACCCTTACACTCCTTGTGCGCCCACATCCAGCACGGTTTAGTGCACACAGTAAATGCTCAGTAAATACCTGCCTGTCAACTGGAACACGTCAGGAGGGATCTCAGACCTACAGAAACCCTACCCACCACTTCCTCACCAAAGTTTTCTAAAGGAGTAATTTTAAGAGACACTTACTCTATAAAGTCATGATCCTTCAAAATGGAAATCTTCTTGTTCATCTGTTTATCTGTTGATGGAAGATATTTAACAAGTATATCTATATAAAACAAAAAGATCAGAATGAAGTTGAGGGTGTCATTCGACAGAAATGGGCACCTTCTAAAGTTACTCTCCCTTCCCCCAGCAATGAAGATGTGTGGGGATGGTTTTTCCGAATTCACGCTGAAAAGCTCCAACGGAGTACACGTCAGTGAATCTTTCTCTGGCCCCTGAAAAGCTACAAGAATTCCAGGGCAAGGGACCAAACATTCACAGTCTCAACGCATGCTCCCACCAAGCCAATGAACCCACAAAACCAGGTCACTAGGACGGTGGCAGGATGCTGGGAAGTTACGCCAACCAGAAATGCAGGAGCTGCACACATATGAGGAGTTTGGAACATAACGGTTTCAAAAGCCAAAATTCAAAATTATGTATCTGTGATTATGATCATAAGCAATAATATACAAAAATTAAAGCTTTGCGGGTAACAGGGTAAAACCTGATTTTTCTATTTTTTAAATTTCTCTTTTGGAGTGCCTGGGTAGCTCGGCTGGTTAGGTGTCAGACTTCGGCTCAGGTCATGATCTCACGGTCTGTTAGTTCAAGCCCTGCGTTGGGCTCTGTGCTGACAGCTCAGAACCTGGAGCCTGCTTCGGGTTCTGTGTCTCCCTCTCTCTCTGTCCCTCTCCAACTCACACTCTGCCTCTCTCTGTCTCAAAAATAAACATTAAAATTTTTTTAATTTCCTTTTTATATTTTTATGCTTTTATTTTTTTAATGTAAAAATAACTAAAATGTAAACTTTGTTTGAAACTGTTAGACAAATCAGGATTTCATGGTCATCAGTCTTAAAGCTATTCTGATAACAGGAGAATCTCAAAGCTAGTTTTCTAAGAGACCCAGCAAGGTCCAGTTTTTGCTTTTTAATTTCTATTTTGAGAAACATTATTATTATTCTGCCTATAGGATGGAGTAGTTTCACCTTGAATAAAAGTTTCCACTTCCATCAGCTTTCATTAAAACTACCCCAAATTATGTATTCAGTAAACTTCTGGCCGTATTTCTTCATTGCCTAGAAAACTATTTCTCTGCTGCGTCAAGAGAAGGGAAGAAATCAATTTTCTATGTACTGTTACTAATACTACATGTGGAATTTCCACGGCATAAATTCAATAGCTCAATTATTTCTTTTAAGTAGTAATACCAATGATGGCTAGTTAGTAGGCCACAAAAAATAGAAATGAAATCAATATTTCATCATGGCATTAAATCCCCCAAGGGGTGGCCACGCGTCCGACTTCGGCTCAGGTTATGACCTCACGGTTCGTGGGTGCGAGCCCCGCACGGGCTCTGTGCTGACAGCTTGGAAGCCTGAAGCCTGCTTCGGATTCTGTCTCCCTCTCTCTGCCCCTCCCCTGCTTGCGCTCTGTCTCTCTCTCTCTCTCAAAATTAGATAACCATTAAAAAAATTTTTTTTAATTTAAATCCCCCAAAACAAAGACTGTAAAAGATTTATCCCTGTGATTACTGCAGTGCATCACACCGTAGGTGCCTCAATAAATATTTTATGTTTTGCTCTCTAATCTATCCTCCTTTTAGTGACATACAATGTCTCAGTACAAAAAATTTCTAGTTCTTCCCATCTTTTCAATATTATATTCACTTTCTTAGCAGGTTTCCTTTCCTTCTGTTCTACTGTCTGACCTAACCCAACGCAACTTTTCTCAGCTCTTCCTATCCCCGACATCAATGAAAAGCTTTCCTGTTTCACTGGCCCTACCTAAGGGAAGAGAAACGGTATACACTTTAAGGTTTCACCATTTTTACTTAAACAAAAAAAAAAAAAACTATATCCCAAGACGGGGAGGAAAAAAGAATTATATCTCAGTAAGAACAAAGCTGCTTCCAACCTTCTGAGACATACACACAAGCATGAGGATTGCGGACGGAGACAAAGCCATAGTCCAGCAGCAGCCGCTGGTTATCGTGGGGGCCGTAGCAGATGAACACTTCTTCATGCTTCCTACAGCGTGACGCTGTTCTAATTTCGTAACAGCGAGTTTCCTCATTAAATGCTGCTTCTACCTAGAAAGAAAAATCGTTCAAGTTTTTTTTAAAATGAAGCATACAACTAAAAACATTAAGTTACTGTATTAATTTAAGGCAGATGCAGCCTTCAAGCACTCATCACTGAATTTAACCACATGTCGAAAAAGCCACACCTGTACCTGGGCCTCTGGTTTGCCTCCACATCACCCCTCCGGGAGGGAGGGGGTCCGGCCCAAGGATTGTCGGGATGGGCGCACACATGACACCTGACAATGGACAGGTAAGACCGACAGCTCTTTACCAGTCACATATACAGCGTGGGGAGTAGGGACACACTAGCCACATAGCGCTAACCGGGGACTACCCTCAGGAGCAGTGTGACCAGGAGGGGTCATGGGGAGCAGGATTTGGAGTAACAAGAGGTGATCCCCTGAATCCCATGGGAAGACGTGACTGCGTGTTTGAATCATCTCAAGGGCTGACGAGAACCTGACGTGAAGCCCATTAGGTTGAGGCCTGGTGGGGTACGCTGGTCCAGCTGATGGGGCCACCGCGGGTCGTGGGGTGCATATCCAACTGAGAGCAGGGGACTCACAGTCAAGCCTCTGGGGCCCTGTGAGGCCCAAAGACACCAAGGCAGTACATGAATTTCAGGTTTTACAATACACAGCCTTTGAGCAGCATGATACTAGTTGACACAATCACATGGATTTTGTGACAATTCTGTTAGCGAACAGATGACACAAAAAAAGACAGAGAAGGCTACCCGCTCTCCACAATGAGTGGGTGCAGGCACTGAGGCCTCCATACTAAAGAGTGAAGCCCCACAAGGGCAAGGACCAGCAACAGGCTGAAATTCCCAGCTTGCAACACAACAGATCAGGGCAATGGTTTCGAGTCATGTACCAAGACCCCGCTGCAACTCTTTAGACCAAGGATCAGCAATCTTTTTTCCATAGAGGGCCCGAGGGTGAATTTCAGATTTTGCCAGAGCCCTGGGGCCCCGAGCCCACAGGCTGTAGTTTTCGGTGCCCCTTCGCTGTGAAATCGCTGGCTTAGAGCACAAATACACTAACAGCCTGCACCAGTGAGGACCGACTCAGTCCCTGTGTCCAGCATCCTATTACACTGCGTGCCCCGACTACTTCATGAACATCAGTCACAGAGACACCCATCTAAAACTCCACCTCCTTTGCTTCCTACTGTCAGAAACGCATCTTTCTACAAAAATAACAAGCAGACAGGCAAGGAGACTGCCCCGGCCTAAGAAAGCATCGTACGGGCCTCCCTGGGCTCTCCTCTCACTGGATGTGGGCTAACAAGATGCCATCGATCTTCCTCAGGTTGGGGGCAGGGGGTGGTGTGAGGAGAACAGCACAGGCAAGGGCCCAGCCAGTGTATCTCCAAGTGCATCTGAGCAGGTTACAGGAGAGCCGACATGTGGACACCTCTGCCCTCAAAGCCAAGCACTCAACCCTAGCAAGCCTGGAACCATCTCCGTTATGTGCCACGGGGGGGAGAGGGCTGTGGTCGAGATCTAGGACTACCTCCCAAAGAGGGTCTCTTTACTGCTTCCCAGACTCCTTTTCCCCACAGACAGTCATCCCATTCAGTAAGGGCTTATCGAACGCCCACTACCCGCCTGGCCCTGCGCTGAGCACTGTGGTTACAGGGCAAAACCAGGCAGAGTCTCCGTCCTTACACAGCTCAGAGAGGCGGGCAGCAAGTCAGTCAGTGATGACGGCACAGAGCGCTGCTGACAGTGATGCCGCCCCGTGTGACAGGGACAGGACAGCAATCTGGACCTCAGTCCCCACACTGGCGGGAGGAAAGAGGACTCTGCACCCAAGGTGGGGGTGGGGAGCTGCTGGTTAAGGCCATCCAGGGGACACCACACTGAGCGCTGTGGGCCTGGACATAAGAGTGTGAAAACACAGCAGAAAAAAAGAAAGGATGCCACGAAGGGAAAATGGGCTGGGAGGAAGGGAGGAAGGGAGGACAGAAAACAGCCTGGAAGCAGGTAGGTTTACCTAACGCCGGCAACACCTCTATGGTTTCAGAGTCACCGTTTCTACAAGTCGGAGTCCTCCGTGTCACACCAGAACGTGCCCCTTGCCCACCGCTCACCTGCACACGCGGGCTGTGATTCAGCAGATCCAGGAACGGGGCGAGCGCACAGGTGTCTGGCTCTGCGGAGAAGCAGCGCCTCTGCCTGGGCTTCACGTACACGGCCCTGGTGTTGACCGTACACCAGGCCCACAGGAGGGCTCGGTAGCTGAAGATGCTCTCGACGGCCTCAGCAAACAGAGGCTGCAGGGAAGAGAAGAAGTCTCTGGAAGAAGAAAAGAACTCTTGCACACGGGCTCTCTGCTCTTCGGCCTTTGCCTTCAAAGGTTTGGGAAAAAGATTCACCACTTCTGGCTCCAAACAAACGGGGCAGGTGTAGGCCTTTGGTAAAATCTCTAGGTACGGTTTCCAGAGAGACTGGTCTCCAGCATGCTTTTCTGAAACCAGAAAGGTACACAGAGCCAGCAGAGGGGATGGAGGAGGGTGCCACCTGTTAAAATTAGCAGCCAAAATAACTTAAATTATTAAAAGGCAGATTAAAAGAATTACTTTTTTTCAAAATACGGAATAGGCTAGAGACACAGATATCCTAGTGGTGTTTTCTGCTCCCAGAGGGACTGCAGCCAAACTGTCATTACACTTTGAGTTTATTTAGTCACCCGAGAGAGGGTCCTTGCCCCCTCAAACTCTCCTCTCCAGAGCGTACCCTGATGCAAGGGCTCTAAAGAAGTCACACTGATAAGTGCCAAGAACTGACTCACTAACCCAAAGTTTCAGCTTTGTTTTTAGGGATTTCTTTTTGTAACAAGCTTCATTTCCAACCTGGTTCTCCAGTTTTAAAGCTTTTGCTCTGATTCACTTATTTCACTTGGATAAGGGATAAGGGTATCAAACTGGGTGGGGAAAAATTGGCGGAAGAATCTAGACCTGCCCCATCCAATACAGTAACCTCGGGCTACTCAGAGCTATTTCAGCTTTAGGTTTGTTCCCTTAAATACAGCATTTAAGACTCAGTTCCTCGGTCATGGAGGCCACATATCAACCACTCAATAGTCATACGTGGCTAACGGCCACCATATTGGATCAGGCAGAGTGAGATATTTCTATCACTGCCAAGTTCTACTACATGACACGAACCTAGACAGAAACTCAAGAAGCTCACTGTACATTTGCTAACGTTTTAATTCCTAAATGTACCCATTCTATTTCCAATTATACCTCGCAGCAGTTTCATTTGTTACCAATAAAAAGATCTCATGTTGCATGAATGTGTTCAGAAAAGTTTTCATTAATCCTTCAAAGTCCAGATTCGACATTGCCAAATATCCTACTCAAACTTTCAGAATGATACAGAAAATGTTAATACTAAGAGTCTCCTTGCTTCTACTCAGGCCAAAAAAGATACACTTGCCCTCAGAAAAACATGTCAAGGAGATTAAAAGCCCAGGTCTCACACTGGGTTAAGAAGCAATACAATCTTTCAACGCTCATAATTTAGAAACCCCTTCTGCTAAGGATCTCGCTCACTCTGTCCTCATAAACGTCTCCTAAAACAGAGGCCCCCTATAACAAGAGCCAGAAAATAGTTCTCGGCTCCTTTTTTGGCCTCCTCTCTCCTATGTTAAATAAAACTAACTCTTTCATAATGTCAACAGCTCTTCATAGTTGCAGGAGGATTCAAGCAAGTGGAGTAAGGGTAAAAATAAGAGTAACACTTGTCAAGACCTACTACGATGGAGGCGAACAGGCTACGGGGAGTAGAGGCACTCAGAATGATTTACATCTATTCTCCCTTCTTACCTTCATTTTCTACAAGTGATAGATCAGGATTCAAACCCACATCCCAGGCAGCCTATTAAAAACCTTAAAAGTGCAGTTTAAAAGAATCAAGAACAAACTTCAAAGAAGAAACATATGTGAGGTATATGAAGGGGGCGGTCCTAGTGAACCATGCCTTACTTGGCGTATTTGCTGATGCTGTGGACTTGAGAGGAAAAGCACTTGAGCAGACAATCACGTGTGCGGTCACTTACTTAGCGATGTACGCCCCTAAGTAGCTTCTAATCACTGTGTCCGTGGTGAGCAGGCAACTCTCAGGCAACGAAATAATCACCTGTCCCTCCTTACCAAAAAAGAAAGTAGAGTTTAGAACACCCATGCTTTGAGAAGGACCCGTGAGTGTGAGTTCTGTGAAGTCCTCAGGTCCACAATCGCGTCCTAAGAACCCAGCGAAAGCCAACCACGGACACCGAAGAGCCCCGGCGGTCTGGCTCCCAGGTCCCGGGCTCAGCGAATGCAGGGGAGACTGCTCCGATGGCAGGGACCGCAGCCCCACCAACAATCAAAGGTGACTCGTGTGACACACCGCCAGCAGTCAGCCTTTCACCAGCACATATGGAAACACGGACAACTCGCATCACATTGCTCCTTAACTTTCTTACACCAGGTAATAGTGCTAGCCGTGGGAAATGGCAGAAACCATTCCATCTGGCGAGATCCATGCATCCAGGGACTACTCCCAGCAACGGCCTAGTCTCCATACCACCTGTGCCAACTAGACAAAGAAACGGCAGCCTGCCCACACAAGGGTCTCATTTTACTACCTGCAGAAGTGTAGCTCTGAGTTCCTCCCGCTGAGACAGAACACAGAAAGAAAAATGAAGATGTCAAGAAACAGACACCAGGAAGAAATAAAGCATTAAGAAGGCTGACGTTAATTAAGATCCTGGCTTTCATTATAACTGGCATCAAAGCTGGTTAAAAGTCTCAGCCAAAAGTCTTCTGGGTTCAATTTCTGGTTTCAACATTTGTAAATCAAGATCAAGTTGGATGGTCCCTAGAGTCCCCTTCTCTTCCAACAGCCCACGATTTTCTGACTTAAAAATAAAAAGGCACTTAATAAAATGCTCTGTATCTTGACTGGAATAAATCTCTTCATCATCAACACTTAACAAACTAGACACTTAAAATCTGTGCATTTCACTGTGTGTAAAATATGTCCCTTACTGTTCAAAAGGTTTAACAGAAAGCCGTATTTGAACACAGATGTGAAGCAACTGCCAATTATCATTTCAGAATCTAAACAAAGACGACCTGTATTTGCTGCTTTAGATGTGAAGCATTTAGACATTTCTCCTCCAGAATAGAGCACAGTAAATTACGTGTTCTCTCAAAAAATACAAATACTGGGGGCTGCCTCGGTGGCTCAGTCAGTTAAGTGTCTGACTCTTGATTTTGGCTCTGGTCATGAGCCACACTGAGCGTGGAAACTGTTTCAGATTCTCTCTCCCTCTCTCTCGGCCCCTCCCCCCACTTGTTTTCTCTCTCTCTCTCTATCAAAAAGTAAATAAATAAAAATATCATACAATGTGACTGTACTCAATATTATTGACTCGTACATTTAAAAATGGCTAAAATGATAAATTTTGTCATATATATTTTACCACAATGTAAAACTTTTACATTGAAAAAATAAAAGTACCATAATAGAGTTCTACATTAAATGGTACTACTCTTTAAGTGAAATATGTGTACACAGCTGGATTTTATAATTAAGGAACTAAAAATAAATTAAGGGATTAACTTCGAGCTTTATAGAAAATGGTGCATTGAATGTCCCTTAAATCGCACAGAAAGAACTAAAATGGACCTGGGAGATCACCTATGTCCCTATGTCACCTACCTTGTTTTCCAGGTGAGGAAACAAGCTGGGGGGTTGGGGGCCTGGGGGCTGGGGGCCTCAAGCTGAAGGCCACCCCGCACCGGGGACAGGCTCCGAGGCTCTGCCCCCTGCTCCCTCAGGCTGCCCTCACACACCACACACAGCCTCTCAGGTACGCGCGCCTTCCTCCCCTGGCACATTTAAAATATGATCTGCTTTATACAATTTGCTGCGGCAGAGACGGCTAGCTGCCAACCCAACGTGCCTTCTCCCTCCTGCCGTTAACGCCATCGTGTGTGGAGGGGCCAGGGCAAGGACGGTCTCACCTCCCTCGAAGCCAGCTGGGGCTGTGCGCCTGCTCACTGTGGACGTGATGGGGTTGGAATTTCCTTAAAAGAAGGAAGCCTGCCCTTCCTCACGCCCCGGCTCCATGCTGTCCAAGCTCTAGGAGCTAGACCGTGGACCTGAGCGTGCCGGGCTTCCTTGAGGATGTGCACAGAAAAGCTGGAAGAGGCCTGGGACCACCACACCAGCCCAGGTCCGCCTATCCGGGCTTGTTTACTTGAGGGCAAAATAAACTTCTGCTGCGTTTCAGCACTGTTACTTTGGGTTTGTCTCTCAGATGCAGCAACCTTATTCCTAAGGGACACAATTATATCCAAACCTATCAATAGGTAAAAAATAGCTGTGTGTCTGAAATATTTTTAATTCACTTGATCTGAACACAAAAACAAAGCAGCAAAATCTACATTAGGTTTCAAGGAGAAGAGAAATTCTCACCCGCAGGGATGTTTTGCTCATCAGCCCTCTTCCTGTACCTAAGACACAAAAAGAAAAAAATAAAAGGGTAAATCCTATGGTATCTTCAAGATCTCAGGGATATCATTTTGAATTAAAAAAAAAAGTGACTGAACCTCAAAATTGACAAAAGCTGGAGCTGAGCATCGCTCATTCTTTGACTCCCAGGGGAAACAGAGGGTCAAGGAGCTGTTCTGGAAAACGTCCTGACCTCCTTTTGCATTCGTAATCCTTGAAGAGCAAAGAGCCAAGACCTAAAGATAATCGACTTTCCACACACCTGCTGAGGTGTCTCTTACAGGCCCCTTCAAGCGGGACCCTCTCCCCCGGGGCCGACCAGCCATGCTGGGGGCCTGCTCTTGATGACCCTCAGCTGCTCTTACCCACTACCAGGCCAGCCTTCCCGTGATGATCTTGAGACCCCTTTGGCTGGCTGGCCAGTAAAACCCATTCAGGTCCCACAAAGACTGCAGACGACAGCCTCCCCTCCCCGACCATGAAAGCCATTAGACTGTCCTTGGCCAAGTGAGCTCTGCAGGTACGATCCAGGACCGGCTCCTCCCTGTGAACCAACGCCTCGGCCAGAGCAGTCACAGCAAGTTATCTTCCCCAGCTGCATTGTCAACACCACCAACACCCAGAAATTAACCCTTTCAAGCCAAAGGCTGCCTTCCCGTAACAGTCAGGTAATGGCTTTGCTGGCAGGCCTAGGTACACTATGATCTATAATTGTTATATGAGGTCCAGAATATTCATCTTCTCAAATTCATACTTCTTGATCTTCTCTCAACGCGGAAGAAATATAATTCAGCAGAGCTCACTCCCTGCAGGACGACTGGCAGCTCCTACTTCATGGATGGAGTAGTCTGGGATTGGCCTGACTGTGCATTTGGGCTGTCTATGCCTCGGGTGTCTCTTTGCCTTAAGGACAGGAGTAAAACGATCAAACAGGGATTGGCATATGTTTAAATGGAATGCCTGAAAATAAGTAACCTGTCTATACTCTGGAGCGGTCCAAATTATGCCTACTTCATGCCTCGAGTCCTGGATCAGGTGTCTGCCAAGTCTGATTTGAGGAGTCATAACTCATCTCTCCACCCAGAAGCGTACTATCTGTTCACTATTTGGTTTTAAGAAGTTATTTAAATACCTTCTGTATGTTCCACAGCAGAGTTAACCATCCCTGGGAGTCAGAACCCCTCCTGGAACCAATTACCAATGGGAGGACTTTTCTCTACAGGGTCATCCTTAAAAGACCTGTGTACTAATCTAAGTGGAAATTTCTCTTCAAATATATGAACAGAACCTGCCATATGAAATAAATCTGGAAGATACTTCACCTGTATTTCTACAACATAGAAATACATATCAGAAAGCAAATCACAGGAACCTGCACTTACTAAGACAAAGAAGGAGATGGTCACTAGGATCTTATAAAAGTAAAGCTTATTACAGACTTCCCAGCACCTTAAAGTTCTGTGATCATAAGTCTAACTGTGAGACCCAGATTGGCCAGTGCTTTTGGTGCCAAAAGGAAACAGCAGGGTCAGTATTCAGAGAATAAATCAGGTGAGAGTCTAAAGACTGGATCCTGCTTGCAGCTTAGGAGCCTTGCTTTGTCCCTCCACAGACTAAAATTAAATACCCAGAATTGTTTCCACAAATGTTCCCTCCTATCAGAATAAGAGCTAAAAATATATAAAACATTAAAGAAGATATGTTGAAATCACAACCCACAATGTGGTGTTAGGAAGTGTGGCCTTTGGTAAGCGATTAGGTCACAGGATGGAGCCCTCACGAATGGGACTTGGCGCCTATGACAACAGTAGGAAGAAACCAGAAAACCTGTCCAGCTCCCTGCTCTCCAATATGCGAGGACCCAACACAAAGATGGCAATTTGTAAACCTGCAATCAGTCCTCACCACACACTAAATCTGCCCATGCCATGAGCTTGGACTTCCCAGCCCCCAGAACTGTGAGAAAGAAATTGCTGGTTAAGCTACCCAGTCTGTGGGAATTTGTTATAGCAGCCCAAACTAAGACAGAGGTTCCTCACCCTTAGAAATGTTAGTGGGCTATGAACATTACCAAACCGTTTTGCTTTAGCTTCTCTGTGACCATGAATCTGGAGGAGGGCCCAGAAAGAGTTGTTCCAACAAAAAACGGTAACTCTTTACTACTCCAAAGTATAGACAGATTACTTATTTTTAGGCATTCCATTTACACATACGCCAATCCCTGCTTGATCATTTTAATCCTGTCCTTCTTAAGGCAAAGAGACATCCAAGGCACAGACAGGCCAAATGCACAACTCCACGCCTAACACTATTTTCTCTGGATCATCGTGCGAGGAACTCCATGCGGTCAAATCTAAGAGCATGGCTTTTACTATTCTGTGTGCTTCCGGACGCACAAAAACAGAAAGTTAAACATTCTGTTAGCGTTTAAGATGGTAAATGGTTTACCATCATAAATAGGAGCAGCCCTAACAGATAATGGCAAGGATTTTAGCCCAAGGTTCACCATGTGTAACTAACACAGAGGAAATAACTACACACATCACCTCATTCATCCAGGGCCAACATGGTCAGTTTATTTATCTTGGTGATGCATAAGGAAGTTAATCTGCTCACAGTTAAGTTATGTAACAGGTACTTAATCATCTGAGCAGCCAGAAGGAGCACTCAAGAGACATACGATTTAATATTCCGTAAGCTAAGTGTCCTGTACCTGCCTCCGAAACAGAACTTCCAGCCCCTGAAGCTGTCTCTATGGTACACCAGCCCCAGAATCCTTCTGAAGAGCATCCTGGTCCTTCCCATGGATACTTCAAGGCCACTTAGGGAGAACTGAGTGGTGCTGTATGCAGGTACACACCCAGAGCAAGCTGCCAACTTTTATTAGAAAATGTTCCAGAAGAAAATGCTAATCCAAACGCTATATCAAACTCCTCAACTCCAGAAAATTATGTTAATTGGCCTCTGCCTAGGTGACTGTTGAAGCTACGGCCACACAGAGGGCTCCTCCTCTAACACGTGGGGCGCACAGCCACATGCAGCTAAGGCCTCCCTGGGGCTGCTCTCCTGGGGCCACGCCATCAGGGAATGAGCACCTCCACCGGCTGCTTGGAACCTCCTTCTCTTAGAAAATTCTTTGGACTCACCTGAGCTCTGGGATAATCCCATCAGCCTGCATGGTTTGAAAAATCCCATGAGGCCGCCATAAGCGTGATGATAAGGACACCAATTACACTACATAAAAGTCTTCCTGATGAAGACCCAACAGGACATTTCCCTCAGGTCTCCGTTCCAGGCATACCTGCACTTCTGCTGAGTAAACAATGCAGTTTTGTTTACAGAACACAAAGACTCAGGCGCTGATCATATAAATTGTCTGGTGGCTGTAAAGACAAGTCGAATTTGTGGCTCACCTTCCAGGCAGACAACAAGATTTTAGAATCGGGGCTTTTATGTGTTATTCTTATCCCTACCTTCACCTTATTTTTCTATGCTCCTTTTCCTTTTAGGATTTTTGATATTATTTCACCATTTGGGAATTTCTCTCCATAAGCCACTTCAACTTATTTTTAGAACAAGGTGAAAGATAAATAAATATTAGGGCTACACAGTAGGAAGCCTGACACACAAAAGATGTGCCCCAGCGAGCATACAGCCCCCCTTGAAGAACCACCCGCTTTCCTATCGCCTGGGCCCACATGTCTCCCACATGAGAAAAATCATGAGACTTTAATAACAGGCCTTACCTGGAAAACAAGCCGGTATTAAGTTTGTATCTTCAAACTTTCTATCTTTCAGCCACTTCTTAAACTCTATAAATTCAGGCTTGTAACTCTCACTCACTAGTCAAGAGAAAAAAGAAAAAATGGAGAATAAGATCAATATATAATCAGATCACCATTTAAAAAGTAACAGTCTCAGACAGGCAGTCATATTATAAGAGAATAGATTTTAAAACATGCCTAAATAATGTGAACTAAAAACACCAAAAACCATGATCATCTCAAAGATTCAGAAAAAGCAGCTGATAAAACCTAACATTCACTCCTGACAAATAATGCCAACAAACAAGGATAGAATTTCCTCAACCTGATAAAGACTATCTAACAAAAAACCTAACAGCTTACACACCTGATGAAAAATTGAAGGCTTTCCCCCTAACATCAGGAACAAGACAAGCAAGTCTGTTCTCCACACTTCTATTCAAGAGTGTACTAGTGGTTCAGGCCAGTGTAAGAAGGAAATAAAAATAAATAAAAGGCATCTATTATGGACTGTAACTGTGTACCCCCAAAATTTATATGTTAAAGTCTATCCCTCAATACCTCAGAATATGACTTTATTTAGAGATCGGGTCTTTACATAAGAATCAAGTTAAAATGCAGTCATTAGGGTGGCCCCTATTCCAGTAGGACTAGTGTCATTATATAAAAGATTGGACACAGGCATGCATGGAGGGAAGATGACAGAAGAGACACAGGAAGATAGCCATCTACAAGCCAGGGAGAAAGGCCTGGAAAAGGTGTTTCCTTCTTAGCCCTGGGAGGACACCAATCCTGCTAACACCTTGACTTCTAGCCTCCAGAACTGTGAGACTGGGAAATTGACAGCTGTAAAGGCCTATATGGAAAAAGAAGAGCCAATTAAAAAACAGGCAAAGGACTTGAAGAGGTATTTCTCCAATAATGGTACAAATTTCACCATGGTGAATGAATTCATTTTTTAAAGTTCAACATCACTAATCAGTAGAGAAATGCAAACTGGAACGACAATGTGCAGGATGCCTGGGTGGCTTAGTCAGTTTGCATCCAACTCTTGGTTTAAGCTCAGGTCCTGATCTCATGGTTCATGGATTTGAGCCCCCCACTGGGCTCCATGCTGATGTGTGGAGCGTACTTGGGATTCTCTCTCTACCTCTCCCCTTCTCATGTTCTCTCTCTCTCTCTCAAAATAAATAAATAAAAATTTAAAATTAAAAAACCTATAATGTGCATCATTAGGATGGCTACTACTTAAAAAAAACCATAAAACAGAAAGTGTTGACAAAGATGTGGAAAATTTGGAACTCTTGAGCACTGTTGGTAGAAATGTAAAATGGTGCAGCCATTATGGAAACCAATATGGTGATTACTCAAAAAATTAAAAATAGAACTGACCCAGCAACTCCAATTCTAAGTATATATCCAGAATAGAAAGCAGCACCTAAAGAGATATTTTCCCATGTTTATAGCAGCATTACTCATAATAGGCAAGAGGTAGAAAAAAACTAAATATCCACAGATAGATGGATAAAGAGAATGTGGTGTATATAAAATGGAATACTATTCAGCCATAAAAAGGAAGGAAATTCTGATACACTCTAGATAGATGACTCTTGAGGGCATTATGCAAAGTGGAAATAAGCCAGACACAAAAGACGAATACTATATGATTATTTATATAGGGTATCTAGAATATACCCTTATATAGGGTATCTAGAATAGTCAAACTCATTGAAACAGAAAGCAGAGTGGTAGTTGCTAAGGGCGAGGAAAAGGTGAAGAATGAGGAGTTAACTACTTAATGGGTACAGACTCACAGTTCTACAAGCTGAAAAAAGTTCTGGAGATTCGTTGTACAATATGAGCGTATTTAACACTCCAGGACTACACTTCAAAGTGGTTACAATGGTAAAATTTTAAGTTATGTGCATTTTACCACAATTAAAAATAATTTTTAAAAGATCTCAAGTCAATAACATGAATAAATGGAGAAATAAACCTTGTTTATGGATTAGAAGACTCAACATTGTCAAAATGTCAAATTCTCCCCAAAGTGATCTATAGATTCAATATAATCCCAATCAAAATTCAAGCAGGCATTTTTAAAAATTGACAAAATGATTCTAAAATCCATAGGGAAATGCAAAGGACCTACAATAGTCAAATCCACTTTGAAATACTGATTTCAAAACTTATTATAAAGCTATAGTAACCAAGATTATTGAAAATGTCATCAAAACTAATAAATCAATGGAAAAGAATAGACAATCCAAAAACAGACCCATACATGTATGAATAGATGATTTTTTTACAAAGGTGCAAAAGCAATTCAGCGGGAAAAGGATAATTTTTTCAATAAATGTTGCTGAAACACATGGACCTACATAAGCAAAAAAAGATGAACTTAGTCCTATCTTGTACCATCTATAAAAATTAACTCAAAATTAATCACAGACATAAATATAAACCTAGGACTATTAAACTGCTACTAGAAAACATACTATAAAATCTTTGCAACCCAGGCTTATGCAAATTTCTTAGGTACAACATCAAAAGGAAGATCCCTAAAACAGCAAATTGATAAACAGGACTTTATTATAAATTTCTGTTCTTCAAAAGAAGGACACTATTAAGAGCAGCCACAAGATAATTGAAAATATTTACAAAACACCTATCTGATCAAAGACTTATATCCAGAATATCTAAAGAACACTCAGTAGTCAAGAAAAAGAAAACAAGGCTTTTTTCCCAGGAAGACAGACAGACGGCCAACATACACATGAGAAGATGCTCAACATCACTCAGTGCCGGGGAAATGCAAATCAAAACCACATGAGGTACACCTCACACCTGTGACACTAGAGTGGCTAAAGTCAAAACCACACAAACAACAGGTGTGAGTGAACACGTGGAGAAAAGGAACACTCACGCACTGCTGAATGCTAACCGGTGCGGCCACTGACAGAGAGAGTAAGGAGCTTCCTCAAAAAATTAAAACCAGGAAAAAAAAATAAAAATAGGGTTACCATATGACTCAGTAATCCCACTACTGGGTATTTACCCAAAGAATACAAAAACACTAATTCCAAAAGATACGTGCACCCCTATGTTTATTGCAGAGTTATTTACAATAGCCAAATTATGAAAGCAGCTCAAGTGTTCACTGACAAGATGAATAGATAAAGAAGAGGTGGTACACACACGCACACACACACACACACACACACACACACACACAATGCAATATTACTTAACCAAATAAAAAAAAAGAATGAAATCTTGCCATTTACAACAACATGGATGGATCTAGAGGGTATAATGCTAAGTGAAGTAAGTCAGAGAAAGACAAACACCATATGATTCCACTCATACATGGAATTTAAGAAACAAACGAACAAAGAAAAAAAGAGATAAATAAAAAAACAAAGTCTTAAATACAGAGAACAAATCATGGTTACAGAGAGAAGGTGGGTAGGGGGTGGGGGAAGCAGGTGATGGGGATTAAGAGTGAACTTATGGTGAGCACTAAGTAATGTGTGGAACTGTGCAATCACTATATTGTACACCTGAAGCTAGTATAACACTGAGTGTTAATTGTACTGGAACTTTAAAAATTAAATAAGTTATAAATAAATTAAAATTAGCATTTTCAGCTCAAAAAACAATAAAATAATAGTGCAAAAAGATATATAGAAGAGAATTTACTAAGACGATGTCATAAAAAATCAATATGTAGAAATCAATAGCCATCACAAGTATAAATAAGAGCCAGATAGAAGATGTAATGGAAGACAATGCCTTTCTTACCATAACCAGAAAACAAAATTAAAAAAGAAGATGAAAAAGAAAACAACCTAAGAAAAACATGGGCAAAAGATCTAAACAGTTAACCAAAGAATGCCTATATAAATGGCAAATAAGACCACCAGTCATTAGGAAAATACACATCAAAACCACAATATCACAGTACTTCTACCCATTAGGATGGCTATAATCAAAAAGACAGACAATAAGAAGTGTCAGCAAAAATGTGGAGTAACTGGAACTCTCAACAACTGCTTGGTGGAAATTATACAACCAAACTGAAAAACAGTTTGGCAGTTTCTTTAAAAGTTAAACATACATCTATCATATGATCCAGTCTTTCTACTCCTGGGTACTGACCCAAGAGAAGAGAAATCATGTGTCCATGCAAAAGCAAAGACTTGTACATAAATGTTCCTAACAGCTTTATTTGTAACAGGTTAAAAAAAAAATGAAAATGACCAAACGTACATCAATAGGATAAACAAATCATGGAATGTATTCAGCAATAAAAAACAATGAATATCGATACAAATTATTATCTCAAAATAACTATGTTAAGTAAAAGAAGCCAAATACTATATGTTATGATTATATGACATACTATATGAAAATACAAAACATAAATAAATCGATAGTGACAAAGAGCAGATCACTGGTGGCCTGGAAGAGGGGTGTGATTAAAGAGAGGCAAAAGGAAAGGATTACAAGAGGAAACAAGCAAACTTCTTGAGATGGATGGATATGTTAATTATCTTGACTGTGGCGACAGTTTCCTGTGTGGACATACATGTCAAAATCTATCTAATTATACACTTTGATATGTGGCATTCATTATATGTCAATTATACCTCAATAAAACCTTTCTAAAAAGGTACAATTCAAAATATAAGGCTTCCAAAATATGTTACCAGAAACTAGAAAATAGATTTCACAGTAAGACCATTTCATCAGTGAGCAATTACTACATACACAGCACTATGTTAACAGCGGGGAATGTTCAACAAGTTCTTCAACCTCAGAAATTGACATCTTCGTTAGGAAATAAGACTTCCACGAGACACAACTGAAAAACCAGTAGGTCATTAAGAATAACACCCAGGGGCGCCTGGGTGGCTCAGTTGGTTGAGCAGTCGACTTCAGTTCAAATCATGATCTCACAGTCTTGTGGGTTCAAGCCCTGCATCGGGCTCTGTGCTGACAGCTCAGAGCCTGGAGTCTGCTTCGGATTCTGTGTCTCCCTCTCTCTCTGCCCCTCCCCCGCTCACTCTTTGTTTCTCTCTCTCAAAATAAAATAAAGACATAAAAAAATTTAAAAAAAAAAGAATAACACCCAATAAGCATCATAGCAAAGGGTGACATTAGTAAAAACTGAAAATGGCATTACCAAAAAAATAAGATCTCAGCTCTGTCTTAAAGGCTGGAGAAAAGCTGAATAAGCAAAGAAAAGGAAAATGGCTCATCTAGACTGAAGAAGGATTTGGAGGGACGGCAGAGGTAGACAAATGTGGGGTGTGCCCAGGGAGCGGCGAGTAGAGACTGCAGAAGGATTCGGAGGGACGGCAGAGGTAGACAAATGTGGGGTGTGCCCAGGGAGGGCGTGTGGAGAACATACTTCTGGTCCGTGCAGCGGCAGGGTGAAGCCTCCTCACGAGGGCAGTAATGTCAGGGAGGAGTTCATGTATCATGCAAAAAGGAATGAGGATCCCTGGAGGCTTTTAAGCC
The DNA here is from genome assembly GCA_004023785.1 of Mungos mungo. Classification (NCBI taxonomy): domain Eukaryota; kingdom Metazoa; phylum Chordata; class Mammalia; order Carnivora; family Herpestidae; genus Mungos; species Mungos mungo. The sequence continues at coordinate 5,283 of PISW01006692.1, read as the reverse complement.
AAAAAGGCAACATGAGAATCGTCCCTTGGGAAAGTTAGTCTGAGAGTAACAAATGGAAAAACAAGCAAGGAAGGAAAACAAGGGTGTAGATAAACCGGCAAAGAGCCAGCTGAAATCATCTTCTGGTAGTAGAAGGGAGAGGAGAAGCTACCTAACGAAAACCAGACAAGATTTAGTAGGACATCGGCTAGAGAGAGCAAAGAAAGAAATAGGAAAGGGCTGCCTCAGTTGGTGCTGACAGGCTTGGAATCAAGTAAGAAAAGTTTTATTAATTTTTATCAAAAATAACAGCTGCAGTTGTTGGCCAAGCAATTCCACACACAGTGTCTTGGTTATACTGAATCTGAAATGATGAGTTTATATCCAAATGCTGATGTTCTACAGGTGGCCATAGGTCAAGAGAAAGGCCAAGACTGGAACAGAGACCTGGAGTCATTCCCAGAGAAGACAAAGGTGAAGCAATGAGAAAAATACTGACATTCCCACAAGAGTGTAAAAGAACATAATGGTATTCCTAAAAACCAGTATCAAGAAATATTCTCTTTGAACACTGCCCATGTGCCTTTGAGAAAAGCTACGTGTGTCTGTTAATACCAGTCAACAAGAGATTCCTTTTCTTCATCACTGGCCCCAAAAGATCAAAACTGTACCTCCTCCTGAAACAGAACTTCTGAAGAGTTTCCGTCTTCTGATCCGGCTTGTTCTTCCTCTTCCCATCTTCATACTAAAACTGCAGTTTCTGTTCAGGTGCCCAATCTAATATAAAAGCTTTTTCTTTGCCTTTCTTTCCACTTGTATGATAAGCATTGTTCTTTGTACCTACAAGGATTTAAATACACAAGCTTATATTATTTAGTAAACCCTTTCTCTAGGGTTTTGTACCCAAAACATTTATACTGTGAGCTAAATCATCACTCCTTAAGCAGTAAGGGACCACCCATTATACTGCTCTCTCTAAAACAGTTTTATGTTAAGGTCCTACTAAATGCGGATTCATCATCACAGTCCTCATAACTGATTTCACAACTGTGTGCTTTGGTGACTTACGTACCTCAATTCAAATCAACATTTACTAAGCACCAACCTAACACACTTTGAAAAATCAGTAGCCATAAAGATTCTATAAGCTAAGATGTCTTAGAGGCAAAAAGAAGAGATTCTGGGATGCCTGGGTGGCTCACATGGTTAAGAGTCCAACCCTTGATTTCAACTCAGGTCATGATCTCACAATTCATGAGTCTGAGCCCCACATTGGGCTCTGCGTTGGGATTCTCTCTCCCTTTCTCTGCTCCTCCTCTGCTCACATACACATGCTCTCTCTCTCTGTCTCTCTCTCTCTAAACAGCTGGGTTTTTTTTTAATCCTCCTTCAATGTGAAGTCAATAATTTGTTCTTACAACTAGAATCCTGAAATTGATATAAGTAAACGGGGGTTTGCAACAAATTACAGAGGGAATGAGAGCCAAGAAGGCAGACAAAACCAATGATCATAAAATCTACAATGACTATTGGAATATTACTCAGGGAACAAAAAGAACGAAATCTTGCTATTTGCAACGTGGATTGAACAAACTAGAATGTATTATGCTAAGCGAAATAAGTAAGAGAAACTCAAATATATTATTTCCATATGTGGAATTTTTTTTAATGTTTGTTTATTTTTGAGGGAGGCGGGCAGGGAAAGAGGGAGACACAGAATCTGAAGCAGGCTCCAGGCTCTGAGCTGTCAGCACAGGTTGGATACAGGGCTAAACTCATGAACCTTGAGATCATGATCTAAGGGGAAGTTAACCAACTGAGCCACCAAGGTGCTTTGATATGTATGGAATTTAAGAAACAAAAGAGATGGGGACACCTGGGCAGCTCAGTCAATTAAGCATCCGACTTCGGCTCAGGTCATGATCTCCTGGTCCCTGGGTTCAAGCCCCACATTGGGCTCTGTGCTAATAGATGAGAGCCTGGAGCATGCTTTGGATTGTGTCTCCCTCTCTCTTTCTGCCCCTCCCTTGATTGCACTCTGTCTCTCTCTCTCAAAAATAAATAAATAAACACTTAAAAAATTTCTAAATAAAAACAAACAAAGCAGTGAACATAGGGGTATGGAAAGAAAAACAGAAGATAATAACAGAGAGGGAGGCAAATCATAAGAGACTCTTAAATAGGAGAATAAACTGAGGGTTGATGGAGGGGAGGTGGGGGGGAGGGGGGGTGAGCGAAATGGGTGACAGGCATTAGGGAGGGCACTTGTTGGGTGTTACTTATAAGTGATGAATCATTAAATTCTCCTGAAACCAATACTACACTATATATTAATTAACGTGAATTTAAATTTTAAAATATGATATTTTCCTGCTATAAAAGGACTATTGTAGTTTCTACATGCTATGTCTCTGGAAGCATAAGCATAAGAAATGAAATCGATTAAACACACCAGCATCGTACAGACAATGGGGTGGAGTATTACGCAGCCATTAATAAGAAGGTATGTGCTGTGTTCAAGACACATTACTTGAAAAAACAAAGTTGCAGAACATTCAATGGTCCCTATCGGGTTTGCTTTTGACACATTCTGTATGTTTATAAGAGAATTTAAGGAAGGATATTCAAAAACGTGCCTGGGGAGGGAGCCTTTACTATTACTTTTGTATCCTCCTATCTCTGACTTACATACATCTAAACACCTAAGTGACATAACGTGAATATTGTGACTATTAGGGGCATATGTATGCATTGTAACCACACGACTGGTTTTAAAATCTACTCATGAATACAGAAACCAGTATGAAGTCCAGGCAGGAGGACCACCCCACCCCCGCAGTGGACGGTTTCCTGATCTATCCAAGGTCCTAGAGCCAACCAAGGGCGTCCCCTCCTGTGCCCAACGCTCCGCCCGCACCAGGACGCCGGTGGCAGCGCGACGAACGGAACGGACCTCGCTCCCACAGGCACAGACTCGCGCGGGAGGTGCGATTTCCCGGCCGCAGCCCCCGCGCACCCCCAGCGCGACTCAACCGCGTGTTAAGGGGCTACACCCGCTGAAGGACGTCCAGAAGACGGGGGTGACTCCAGTCGCAGCGTAACGCCAGAGCTGCAGGGGATCTGCTAGCTCAGCTGTTCTCTTCACACCCGACAGTGAAAACACACAGAGGGCTCCAGCGCCCCCCGATCCCGGGACCCGGACCCCGGGTTCACCACTTTCCGTCACCCCGTAGTCCTGCCGGCTCACCTCCGCGGCGGCGGCGCGCACAGCGCACCACGAACCCGAAAACGGCGCCTCAGACACACGTGAGTTGAGGAACGAGCCAGAGCAGCTGCGGTAGACCAGCTCAGCCACGCCCGCTGCGGTCCCGACCAACCCAAGTCCTCCCGCGCCGGCGGACATCTCGCATTGCCGTGGTCACCACCTCCTCCTCCTCCTCCTCCTCTTCCTCCTCCTCCTCCTCCTCTTCCTCCTCCTCCTCCTAGCGCACGACTGCGCCTGCGCCTTCGGGCGCGCGCGCGCGCGCGCGTGCGCCCAATGTCCCGGAAACGTCATGGCCGCCCCGCCCCGCCCCGCCGGGGTCAGGGGTCAGAAAACCCAGCAGCCCCCTGGCGAGGAAGCCAAGCTCCACAGAGCTGGCCTGCGGAGTCCTGTCTTCCTTGATAGAGGGGACGAGACCGCTAGGGCGTGCGGTCCGACGCGGCCTCTAAAGCCTCCAGGCTTCTCTTGGTCCCTCTATCCACAGACTTCCGCCTCGCTCTAGGGCCCAGGTAGCGTCCTAACAGGTAGCGTCAGGCCCTACCTGGCAACCTTTGCCTCGACCCTGCCCCGCCCTTCCCTTCGCGGGCCGGCCCAGCCTCGCCCCTTTGCTGGGTTACTCCGGCCCCACTTCACGAGCTTGGGCCTAGCTCTCCTAGTACCTTCCTCTGTTAGAGGAATCCAAATCCTTCCTGGATATGGAGCTCAGTTTCTGCCTCCTTCCCCGCCTTGATTGCGATCTATGCTTAGTGACTTGCTTCCAAAGAGTACGTTGTGGAAAGGGGAGAAAATGGACAAGAGTGGAGAAACGTGGCAGATACTGCCATGGTCACGTGATGAGGGTTAATAGTGCTTCTGTTGATGGCGGGTTCGGGTAGTTCATCTATCTCTGTGGTATTGCTCCCCAAAACTCATAACCTCAGTTCCTCCTTGAGGAAAATATAAGACAAACCCAGAAACACCCGACCATGGCCTTTGACAAATCTGTCAAAATTCGTGTAAAAGAAGTGACCACTGTGAATCTCTCATAAAGCAGAGAAAACTAAGGAGACATGCCAGTTACATGTCCTGTGGTGTTCTGGAGAGCATCCTGGAAAAGAGAAAGGTTTCTAGGGAGAAAGCTAGTACAATCCGAATAAAGCACAGAGCTTAGTTAACGCGACTCTTCCATGTTGCCTTTTTACTTGTGACAAATGTGACCAATAACAATAAGATGTTAATTGTAAGAGTTACCTTAAGAAGGTGATGAGGGGCCATTTTGCTGTGGGTTGGAAAAAACAGTGTGCACCGAAGACCCCTACCCCTCACCTGCAGACCTGGAATGTCCGTGGCCAGTTTGAAAACAGCCAATCATGAAGCTCCAGCTTCCCATCACCCTGACAGACGAGGCAACCTATCCCATCCCACCACTTCCCTGAAATGCCCTTATTTGATAATTTGCCCTCCCAAGATCAAACCGGGAACCCCATCACCCATAAAAACCCCGCCCTTTTCAAACCAGGCGAGACTTCACTGACCCCCACTCCTGGGTATTGGAACCTCGCTGGGAATCGCAGATCCCAATAAAGGCTTTCTTGGCTCCATAGCTTGGTCTCTTTCTCTCCTCTCGTCTCTGCCTCCATCTATTAAATCTTACATTAATAATAGGGAGAATTTGATGAGGAGTATCTGGGAGCTCTCTAGTACATTTGCCACTTTTCAGTATATTTAGGTAAAATCACGTTTATTGAAAAGTAAGGGGGACAGTGGAAATAGTCGGTTCCAGATGTTGGCCCTATGTTTCGGGCTGTAGTCAAGGATCAAGGCTCTTGCTAATTTTCACCTGTTAGTTTGTTTCCTCGTGGCGTCAGCCCAGTTTTGCTGCAGCTCCAAGCATCACAATCTCACACAAATGATTCAAGACAGAAAAGGATCATATGAAACAAGTATTTTCCCCTTTATGAGGGAGGACAGTAAGGTCTACTTCCTTTTCCGAGATGGGAATTGACAAAGAGGCTCCCCTCCAGCAGACTCCAGCCGGGTTGCTCTGGGACTTCTCAACTAGA
>PISW01006691.1:0-103546 GCA_004023785.1 Mungos mungo | reverse complement strand
AGAATAAACATTGTGAAAATGTCATTACTACCCAAAGCAATCTACACATTCAATGCAATCCCCATCAAAATTGCACCAACATTCTTCTCAAAGCTAGAACAAACTATCCTCAAATTCGTATGGAACCACAAAAGACCCCGAATAGCCAAAGTTATATTGAAGAAGAAAACCAAAACGGGAGGCATCACAATCCCAGACTGTAGCCTCTACTACAAAGCCATCATCATCAAGACAGGTATGGTATTGGCATAAAAACAGACACATAGACCAAAGGAACAGAGAACCCAGAACTGGGCCCACAAATGTATGGCCAATTAATTTTTGACAAAGCAGGAAAGAGTATCCAATGGAAAAAAGACTGCCTCTTTAGCAGGTGGTGCTGGGAGAACTGGACAGCAACATGCAGAAGAATGAAACTAGACCACTTTCTTACACCATACACAAAAATTAACTCTAAATGGCTGAAGGACCTGAATGTGAGACAGGAAGCCATCAAAACCCTCAAGGAGAAAGTAGGAAAAAACCTCCTAGACCTCCACCGCAGCAATTTCCTACTCAACACATCCCCAAAGGCAAATGAAATGAAAGCAAAACTGAACTCTTGGGACTTCATCAAGATAAAAAGCTTCTGCACTGCAAAGGAAACAATCAAGAAAACTAATAGGCAACCAAAGGAATGGGAAAAGATAGTTGCAAATGACAGACATATCAGATAAAGGGCTAGTATCTAAAATCTACAAGGAACTCACCAAACTTCACACCCACAAAACAAATAACCCAGTGAAGAAATGGACAGAAGACATGAACAGACACTTCTCCAAAGAGGACATCCAGATGGCCTACAGGCACATGAAACGATGCTCAACACCACTCACCATCAGGGAAACACAAACCAAAACCACACTGAGATACCACCTCACGCCAGTCAGAGTGGCTAAAATGAACAAATCAAGAGACTATGGATGCTGGCGAGGGTGTGGAGAGACGGGCACCTTCCTACACTGTTGGTGGCAATGTAAACTCGTGCAGCCGCTCTGGAAAACAGTGTGGAGGTTCCTCAAAATACTATCCATAGAACTCCCTTATGACCCAGCAATAGCCCTGCTAGGGATTTACCCAAGAGATACAGAAATGCTGATGCATAGGAGCACATATACCCCAATGTTCCTAGTAGCACTGTCAACAACAGCCAAATCATGGAAAGAGCCTAAATGTCCATCACCTGATGAGTGGATCAAGAAGATGTGGTATATATACACAATGGAGTATTACATGGCAATGAGAAAGAATGACATATGGCCATTTGTAGGAAAGTGGATGGACCTTGAGAGTGTCATGCTAAGCGAAATAAGTCAGGCAGAGAAGGACAGAAACCATATGGTTGCACTCATAGGTCTAACAGGAAAACAGGAGAAACCTAATGGAGGACCAGGGGGAGGGGAAGAGGGAAAGAGACTTGGGGAGAGAGAGGGATGCAAAACTTGAGAGACTATTGAATGCTGAAAATAAACTGAGGGTTGAAGGGAAAGAGGGAGGGGGGAAAAGTGGTGGTGATGGAGGAGGGCATTTGTGGGGAAGAGCACTGGGTGTTGTATGGAAACCAATTTGACAATAAAATATTAAAAAGAAAAAGAAACCAATTTGACAATAAACTTTAAAAAATAATAATAATTTAAAAAATAATAAAATTCCTTCTGCACAAAATAAATAAATAAATAAATAAAAAGGGGAGTATACTCACAGGTTCCAAGATCCCCCAGCAAGGCAACAATGTAGAGACAGGTGACAAAGACTCTGTCCTTTGACCAAACTTGAATGAGGCTTCTCTGAGCCGACCTTGGGTTTCCCTCTCTGTCCTTGTAGAATCCAGTCTGAGTGAGAATCCTGATAACTCGGTTTAATGAAAATCCCTCATTCTTGGTATCTGACCACCATGGATACCTGACCACCCTCCCTTCCAGATTCTGCCAAGTCAGCCTAATAAGAATCCTTTACCTCTGCTGTTTCCTTCTAGTACTTTTCCACCCACTGATCCCCATCCCTGCTTCCTGGATTTAAATGCCTCTAATCCTCATCAGAGTCAGGGTGGGGTCCAATCCCTCTCCTCCAAGGTAGTGGGCCCTACACCCGTATCAGGACGGACTTCCTCAAACTTCACCTTCTTTAGCAAGTGTCACTGAATAACTTTTTCCTTAACAGAATAGTACTTCTTCTTTAATGCTGGAAGCCAGCTGGAAAGATACTGCATTGTTACAGGCAACAGAAGAGAGAGGCCTGAACTACAATGATCAAAGGAAGTCTGGAGGGAGGAGACTGGTTAGAGATAGCGTGCTGAACCCACCGAATTTGGGGTTTGGGCAGAGAGAGAGAAAAGTCATGACTATGCTCACATTTTCAAATCTGAACCAAATTTGCCATTCCTTGCTAAGAAGCACAGGAAGAAAGGACTTGCTAGGTAAGAAACCAGAAGGTCCAGAGAGCAGTCCAAGAAGAAACAGCCATGGATGAAGTTCTTTCTGGTTTCCTCTACTGCCTCTGTGCAGCAAGTAGCACTATTTACTAGAACAGACGGGCAGGAGGATACGTTCTGAAGACAGCAAAAATGTCTGATGTGCCCACTGTACAGAACTAAAGATACTAAGATGGGAGAATCTTCTCTGTTTCATGAGGAACCAGAGGGAAAGAAGCAGGAATGCCCAGGCGTACCAATCTATAAAGCTGCGTAATTTAATGTTTCCAGCTGTTCTGAGTATCTCCAGCACAGTTAAACTGACTGAGGCTGAGGAATTTACCAAAATATTTAAAGCCAAGAGACATAATGATAAATGTCCTCAAACAACAAAACAGAGGCTGAAGATATGGGCCGTGGATTCTAAACTGGATCATGCAGGCAACAGACAAAAAACAACAACAACAACAAAGCAAAACAAAATTAAGTGACTAGAGAGCCTCCAGGTTCAAGGGCACCTGGGTGGCTCAGTTGGTTAAGCGTCCGGCTTCGGCTCAGGTCATGATCTCATGGTTCATGGGTTCAAGCCCCACATCAGGCTCTGTGCTGACAGCTAGCTCAGAGCCTGGAGCCTGCTTTGGATTCTGTATCTCCCTCTCTCTCTGACCCTCCCCTGCTCGCGCTGTCTCTCTCTGTCTCTCAAAAATAAATAAAAAACATTAACAAAAAAGAGAGAGAGAGCCTCCAGGTTCACAAAATAAGAATTATGGGAACGCATCACATTAACAACACCATAAACTAGAAACTAAATTCCTACATTGGGTCCACTGAAGACTTCTCCAACAGTCATCAAAAGCTCAAACATTGGTAAGGCTTGAAGTCCTCGTAAAGGAACTCAGTCCTAGAATGGCTCCAGAGGACCTCTCATAAATGAGAGCCGTGCCTAAACACACTTAACGTCATCAGGAGCCTACACCTCCATTATATGAAAATAATTTCCACTACTGCCACCTTTCCAGGTAAAACTCAACACGCAGGGTGTGCCTACATGGCTCAGTTGGTTAAGTGCCCAGCTCTTGGTTTCAAGTCATGAAAGTTCGTGAACTTTCGTGAACTCACAGTTGGAGAGTTCAAGCCCCGAGTTGGGTTTGCTGACCGCATGGAGCTTGCTTGGAACTGTCTCTCCCTCTCCCCCTGCCCCTCACCTGTGCACGCTCATGCTCGCCCGCTCTCTCTCTGTCTCTCTCAAAACAAATAAATAAACTGTAAATTTAAAAAAAAACACAGGTCAATAATTAAATCACTGCTAAGGTGCTAAGATGATGATCCAGTGGAAAAAATGACCATTTTGTCCAGTCCCTGCAAAATAATTTAACTCTATTAGAAATAACGTAGATAAGAAGTGGCTGTAAGGAACAACTTCAGATATTTTAAAATACCTTTGTTACAGGGGCGCCTGGCTGTACAGGCAACTCTTGACCTCAGGGTTGATTTTAAGACTCATGTTGGGCATAGAGATTTCTTTAAAAAATAAATTACAGCTTATCAAATAGAATCAGGTTCATGCCTCCCTACATCAATAAATTTGCCTCCTATTGAAACAAATGGGATCTCCTTCAGATCTCTCGCCAAAAACCCCTACGTCTCTAAGGATTATCCTATACACAAATAATACCTGTCCTCTTTCAAGCCGTCTCTAAGTATATATATTTAACATACACATAAAACCTAACAATTACAGTTTAATGTCATTAACCACTCCATGCTTCTCATCTTGCTTCTTATAAAATCCTAAAACAGTTAATGCATAGCACTAGGGAACAAACTTAATTGCTAAGGTGTTAAAGGTAAGATTTTCTCCATGGGGTTCTCATACAAGCCCTTTCCAAATGGTCATCTCATTAACCATGTTACAATATCTCAGGTACTTGTAGGTCAAACTGACTAAAGTCTTTCTATTTACATATCACATTTATATATACGTATGTACACATAGAGAGAGATATATACTATTTATATACATTTATGAATACATATAAATGTATGTGTGTGTATATATATATATTTTTCCCCCCAATGATCCTAAAGGCTTAAAGAGTTGATGAGAGTTTAAAATTGAACACAGGAAAATCTGTTGGCAGTTCTTCTTCCTCATTATACCTCGTTTATTATACTTGGAACTGTAAGTTAAATTCTCCAGTAGAAAACCTTTTGATGTAGCTTTAACTTAGACATCAAAGAACAGTGTTCTAAATAAATCTAGACATTTATTTGGCCTTGTTAAGATTTTTAAATGAAAAAATACACGTGTATATACATACGTATATATAAATCTCAAAAGACTGTAATGAAATGTGAATCTTATAGAAACAGATTTCCAATTGCTTTTTAACAGTAACCCCTGCAAAGGTAGTACACACATTATCTGTTTACATCCATGTATGTAAATACAGCAAAAGTTTCACAAAATAATGATTTTCCCAAATATGTATTGTTTGGCATTACCTACTTTTCTTTTTTAAAGCTTGTGATAATATAATAAATTATTTTTGCAAACCAGTAATAAATCATACCAGTTTGTAAGACAGTGAGAAGATGTAGAGAATGAATATTCTTACAATAAATTTCCTTCTTAAATTTTACCTACTTTACAAGCTGGACAAGCAGAGGCTACTCAGGGTTTTGCTTCATAACTATTTCGAATAATGGAGAACAAAGTGAAAAGGGGAAAAATTAACATTTTAATTCACAACCAACACCATGAGTAATAAGTTCTGATTAAAGGCCCTAGGCTACTATGCTCTAAAATACAAAGGTCAAGTTCATTTATTTCAGACCACAAACTAACGCAAAACCTGCTTACTCCAGAGTGACCTGAGGCACTGAACGCTAAACAACCACTACCCCACAGGCCCCACCAAAATCAGCCTATCCATGTTTATTTATTGTAAGTATGTACCATTCTTGTGAGGCAATTTGAAAAATAAAGCTGAAACGGTATCATTTTGTCTCTCTACGAAAACTTTTCTCAATGAGCATGATTTACTTCTCCAATCAGATACCTCTACCTACTGTAGAGACAGGAAAATGCAGCAACCCCCAATGAAATGAGGTTCAGTGCCACCAAATTAGAATCTCGAACTGCCCCTAACTGTTGGAAGTTCGCAGCCATCAGGGTCCGCACTGGCACTGTAAGTATAAAACACTCCCCCGTGGCTAATCCACTCAATATTCACCTTAACCTTTGAAACCCATTTATTGCTAAATCAACGCAATTAGGACATGATTGCAAAACTAATTAACATATAAAAATTGAGTATTAAATGCAATTATGTAAAACATGCAATTTGTATTTTTCATCTGTGATCCAAAACGATGAAATTTAATTTGAAAATTCTTTCCTTCACTCCCTTTATGACCTTATCTCCCACCTCTCCCTAACTCATGTCCAATAGGATTCTAATTCTGGGTGACCCCATAGCTTGCTATAATAGCTATGCTATTATATTAAAATAGTGTTTTGATTTTTTTTAATTTTTTTATTTATTTTTGAGAGAGAGAGAGAGAGAGAGAGGCAGCGTGAGCAGGGGAGGGTCAGAGAAAGAAGGAGTCACCGGATCCAAAGACAGGCTCCAGGCTCCGAGCCAGCTGTCAGCACAGAGCCGGATGCGGGGCTCGAACCCACAACTGTGAGATCATGACCTGAGCTGAAGTTGGACGCGTAACCAACTGAGCCACCCAGGTGCCCCAATAGTGTTTTGATTTTTAATTAATAAAATTACTTTTATTTATTTATATCTTACCTCTATCAAAACAGTTTTTTTTTTTTCTTGAAAGAAAGCAGGCACAGGAAGGAGCTGGGGAGAGACAGAGAGGGAGAGAGAATCCCAAGTAGGCGCCACACTCAGCATGGAGCTCCACACAGGGTTTGATCTGACTATGAGATCATGGCCTGAGCCCAAATCAAGAGTTGGACACCTAACCAACTAAGCCACCCAGGCACCCCAAAACTGTTTCTAAAAAAGATCTGAGTAGCTTGAAAAATGGAGGTAAGAAAACATCAATCTCAAAAAAAATGCAACTGACAATGGTCTTTATATAACCTCCTTTTTTTAATGTTTATTTATTTCAGACCGAGAGAGAGAATGAGAGGGAGGGAGGGAGGGAGAGGGGGAGAGAGAGAGAGAGAGAGAGAGAGAGAGAGAGAGAGAGAGAGAGAACGCACAAGCAGGGGAGGGGCAGAGAAAGGAGACAGAATCCAAAGCAGACTCCAGGTTCTGAGCTGTCAGCACAGAGCCCGACCCTACAAACCGCAAGATCGTGGACCTAAGCTGAAGTAGGATGCTTACCCAACTAAGCCACCCAGGCGCCCCCTTATGTGACCTCCTTAAAACAAACTACATTACCTTAAAATTGCTACAATAAGGACCCTTTAAGAAGTCACATTTTTCTAGTAGAATAGTAGCTTGACTGATAACCCATTTTAATTTTAATTCAACACTACAGGTAATCTGAAAATTCCTAAATATCTCTAAATTGTTCAGTGATCCAATGGTTCAGATTAATACATACTCATGTAAATGAGCATGTATATGTACCTATGTATGTACATGTGTGTATATATGTATATGTAAGTTTCAGAAGCTTTACTTTGTCCAATTAAATACACTTGTATTTAACTAATTCTTGTTATTTCAGATTACAGAAAAAGTAATATGACAAATTTAAGATGAAACTATAAACTCATAAAATTTGTCGTTGCGCCTTAGCAGAATAACAACTAGGAACTATCTTATACCTGCTCTGCCAAGCGGTGTGCTAAATTCTTCTATACTGCAATACTCTACAGACTAAATTCTGGAAGCCTAACACTAATGAGAAGATACAATAAAGTCCCACGAAAACAGAATTAAGCAATCTAGTAACCTCAACTACCTATAACAAGTCAAGAATCAGAAGGGTATATCTGAGGTATAAGATTTGTGTCACAGAGTGACATAACAGAAAACCCTTCTCCTCCCCATCCACATTTAAATGACTATGTGCCTTCGTTTACCACCTATAAAACACATAAGAAGTCCAATGACAGAAGAAAATAATTAAAATAAGATTTTAAAAGACCACAACAGCCTAATACTTGTGATCGGCACTCTTATTTTTAGAAAGAGACATATGTCACATTTCAAATGTTCTGTCAAATGGTTAAAATTAGTTAAATCAAAAAAATCATATTATGCTTTAAACGTCTAAACGTTTTGTCAAAATATATTCTTTTAAGTTTGGTGCTTAAGGCAATAAACCACCACATAACCTGTGAAGTAGTAGAAAAAATATATATACTAGTCTCTGTCCCTGGTTCCTGGCACAGGGCTCCTAAATCCCTTGGAATTTCCTGGATGATAGTAGGGTCTTTTGGTCTAATAAGGGGACTCTTGGCAGCTCCTGGATGGGGCAGAGGGGTGACCAGGAAGCCAAAGCCATGATTAGAAGCTTGGAATTCAGCCCCAATCCCACTCTCCACTCTCCGGAGAGGGGAGAGGAGCTGGAAATGGAGCTAATGACTGTCATGCCAACACGGTGAAGCCACCATAAAACTCCCCAAGGACAAGGTCTGGAGACCTTTAGGCAGAGCCAACCACGCAGGCGGAGGCGCCGGGAGAGTGGCCCTCTTAGAGATGCGCGGAAGCTGCTCATCCCTTGCCCTGCGCATCTCATCCATCCCGACAGTCAGCGTATCCTCTACCGTATCCTTTCAGAGTAACCTGGCGAACAGTGAACAAACTTTTCCTGAGTTCTGTGCGCTGCTCTAGCAAGTCAATGGAATCCAAGGTGGGGGGAGGGAGGGTCATGGGAACCTCCACTGCAGAGCTGATCAGTCAGGACAGGTGACAGCCTGGACTGGCAACTGACATCGGAAGGGGCAGCTGTGAGTCACAGCACTTGTGGAATCCGATGCTATCTCCCGGTAGACAGTGCCGGAATGGAGTTAAACTGCAACACCCAGCTCGGGCCGCTGAACTGACTGGAAGGAGGAAACCCCCCCACCCCAACACACACATCTGTCGTCAGAAGTGCTGTAAGTGTGGCAGCCATGTGAGAGAAGAGGAAAAATACAGGAAGAGGGCTGAGTTTTTTTCCTAACACGTAACTCCTTCCCACAGAGCTCTCTAGAGTATCTCAATGCCAGAAGCTGAGGATAGTTAAGACTTTCTGTTTTCTATTTCTCCAATCAATATGTAGACTAACTCTTTTAGAATTCAGTTACATGAGACAGTTCATAAAAACACAGGATGGTTCCTACTGACAAGTTTCCGCAGGCACATTCAGCATTTTACGTACCTATATTCTTTTCCCTGATCCTGAAGAAGCCCTGTAAGTATTATAATTTCAACTTTATAGGTGAGAAAAATGAGATTCAAAGATGTTAGTTGCCCAAGGCCACCTGGTGGCAGATTACATATGGGAAACCGAGGTGTGTCAGAAACCCAACTGTGAACTTGTCACACCAGGGGCTAAGGTTGGGCTACATCCAAATTTTACCTTGTCCTGAAAATAAGGTTTGGGGCTTGTGGTTATTTAGCGAATTTCCTATTACTGAATAAAAAACAGTTCAATAAACTAAAATGTAAGACCACATGATGGCCAATTTCAGTCTGAATGAGTCCCCTCTTCCTAACAAAGTGGGAGCCAACTTTCCCAGATTTACACAGGCTCACAGCAGAACCTTATCCTCAGGATGCTGCTAATGGTACGTGCACAAATGGATAAGGAAATTCCTCCTCAATGTGTTAGAAGGTCATCTGGGAACAATTATAAGCAAAACAAAACTAAGTACAGAATATTACTGAAAGGACTCTACTGAGCCAGGGCACCAGCCAGTGACGGCACCTGTGCAAACACAGATGCGTGGACTGGGAAGTCAGGAAGCCAGAGTCCAGGAAGGAAGGAGTAGACTGGGAAGTCAGGAAGGAAGGAGTAGACTGGGAAGTCAGGAAGGCAGGAGAGGACTGGGAAGTCAGGAAGGCCAGGAAGGAAGGCCCAGACTGGGAAGTCAGGAAGCCAGAGTCCAGGAAGGAAGGAGTAGACTGGGAAGTCAGGAAGGAAGGAGTAGACAGGGAAGTCAGGAAGGATGGAGTAGACTGAGAAGTCAGGAAGGCAGGAGCGGACTGGGAAGTCAGGAAGGCCAGGAAGGAAGGCCCAGACTAGGAAGTCAGGAAGGCCAGGAAGGAAGGCCCAGACTGGGAAGTCAGGAAGGTCAGGAAGGAAGGCCCAGACTGGGAAGTCAGGAAGGCCAGGAAGGAAGGCGCGGACTGGGAAGTCAGGAAGCCAGAGTCCAGGAAGGCAGGAGCGGGCTGGGAAGTCAGGAAGGAAGGAGTAGACTGGGAAGTCAGAAAGGCCAGGAAGGCAGGCCCGGACTGGGAAGTCAGGAAGCCAGAGTCCAGGATGGAAGAAGGTCCACACACTGCAATATCATAAAAAATTCAAAGCAAATGAACAAAATGAAAATCCATTCATGTGAGTAATAATTCTAAAGAATTCAAAGAAATAGCACAATTTTAAGCCAATACATATAGCAGCTGCCACTGTATCTGGGCTTTGAGATCCCCTTTCTTGCCACTGGTCCTTTTATAATTGTATACATTAAATGTCACAGCAAATATTACACAAGTATTACTCTGTAAGTAAAATACCGACCCACTCTTTTCCAACAATCCACTTAAATATATTTAGAACCTGTGAAAATATACTGAGCCATAAAATTTTCATTTGAATGTGCTTAACACTCACTTGCCTGAAATCGTATCTCCGGGTAAAAAAAATATTAAGTATTGTTACTCCGGGATCATTGCAAACTGTATTTATTCAATATCCTACCCCCCTCGACAGAACAAAAGCAAAAAACATTGTCTTCTATTGGCAAAGGAGGAGTCTTTTCCTTGATGATAACACCGCAGACAAAAGCTATATAATTTCTTAACTGACAGATTAAACAATTCACTAGGAACATATTCAACTTCAAGTCTTAGGAGTTCATGACATTATCCTTATATTCATTCACTGAACAGTCATTGAATGTTTACTATGCGTTAAACCACAGACCAGACCTAGCTGAGGGAGAGACCTAATTGAGGATTCAGCAACGATCGAGAAAAATGCAGATTTCCTGAATCGGGAGGCAAAGAGGCAAATGTCTTTAAAATATTTAATTTCTATAACATTAGCAACAAATTCACAAAAGCTACAGTAATAAATAAAAGCTTTTAACTATAAAACTCAGCTCAATTATCTAAGGCTTTCAAAGTATCATGCATGTACAAAGACCTAATATGATTAATGTTAAATGGTATTGACAAACAGGATCACGGATTACTCTAGACTAATGAGATATGGAACACGAGTGATGGGTCTTTGACCATGAGTTCAAATGTCAGCTTAGCCTCCTACTAATTGTACGGACTGGGAAATTTCAGAAGATCTCTCTAAGAGTTCCCATCTGTAACAGGGGATAAAAAGTGATAAGAAATGCCTAAATAAAATAAACGACTCTAAGCAGGCTTTCTCTAAAGAGTCAGTTACCTGTTCTTCACTTGCTCCAGAGCAAAGGACAAAACCTTAAGTCCTGGATTAGCAATTCCCGAAATGAGAATCACAGCATTCCTCCTTCTTGTCCAGCGCTCCCACTGGAAGAGGTTTCTATTCCACCTCAGGTGCTGGGAAGTCTTGGAATACCACTGAGGTTTACGCTCAAATATAAATACAAAAACACTTTCAAGAGAAGAAAAAAAAAAGATTCTCTTTTCCAAATTATTGACTTCTAAAACCTAGCTCAACAGAGGGGCCCCCAGAGTGGCTCAGTTGGTTGAGCATCTGACTCTTGGTTTCGGCTCAGGTCATGATCTCAAGGTCCCTGGGTCTGAACCCAGCATCAGGCTCTGTGCTGACAGCGCCAGCCCTGCTTGGGATTCTCTCTCTCTCCTGTCTTTGCCCTTCCCCTGCTCGTCCTGTCTCTCCCGCTCCCCTTCTCCCCCTCGCTCTCTCAAAATAAATAAGCTTTAAAAAAGCAGTTTAAAAAATGAAAATAAAAACTGGCTGAACAGAAATCATTTCTTAAGTCTATTAGTTTTTTTAACTAACTGAAATTAGTTAGTTAATCAATCCAGCATATGGATCAACCCTTCCCATGGAGTACTTATCATGTGCGGAATCCACAGTTAGAGTGATGTTTTCCCACAGTACTGCCAGGTCGCACAGCCCTATGGGAAGGTGGCCACACAGCACTCAAGGCAAACGGTGCGTTCTGGAGCAAAACCAGGAAAACAGTGTGACTGGTGCCCCCTCCCCCCACTGCACCACTACAACCCCTACAATTCACTGTAATTAAGTCTGGCTGATTTTGTCTTTTAACATTTACGATCCTCGATTGAAGGTAAGTATAAAAATTGCAAAGGAAAAGTCTAAGTTTAAAAAATATGTATAACCAAATAGTCCTTTTCCTACGCCTAAGGCATTTCGTGTGTAACAGCATCCTCCGCGCCTTCCCACATCCTGCCATCTACTGTCTTCCACAATCTAAGTCCCTGAACAGAAAGGAGGGGAAAGTGAGAGGAGAACCAGGACACTGGGAACCTGCGAACCCAACAGTGTGAAGGACTCGGACATTCGGTATCACCAGCACTAGGCAGGTAGCATGTGGTTTTACTGACAGTCATGTATTCATATGACTACCTTTCTAACATGAAAAAGTAAGCAGCTGATAACATATTAGACTATATCAAGTCATACGTCCTCATGAACTGTGTTAACCCATGACATAAAGTAAACTAAGAAAACATCCCTTCTTTTACCGAAGACATACTATGTTTACAAGGTTCAAAATCCAAAATTCCATAAAAAGTTACCCATTGAAGTTTTCTTCCCACCCCTGTCTCAACTCCTTTTCCCTCATACTTTTCTAGGGCAGCCATTTATTGTTAGTTTTGGGTCTACCTTTCCAGTGCACTTATAAAATACTAATAAATACAACTATACATTCTTATTACCCCTTAAAGAAATGGCACTGTATGATACACTCTGTCCCTCACTTTGCCTCTTTCAATCCATTTATCCTAGAGATCTACGACATCAGTCAGTACAAAGACATCTTCCTCATTTTAGAGCTGTAGGACCCCACTCTGAGGATATAGCATAATTTATTCAAACAGGCCCTATCAGATTGCTTCCAAAGCATCTTCTTAAGTGATACATTTTTTCCAAATCTCTCCTGCTACTGTAACAAAGTGAATTATCACTATCACAGGATTTGCTTTCTTAGACCTGGAATACAACAGATTAGTGACCTACGGTTCATATTTCATAATAACCATTAGAAACTTCCACTTCACATGGCTGTATTCTCTCCCCGTCAACATTTAATGTACTTATTGTAGGATTTTGCAGAGTCTTTAATACACCATTATGCATTATGAATCTCCAAAATGTATACTGTGTGACATTTCCCAAACTTATCTCTGGCTATAGAATAGTTCTTCGGCAAAACCTGCTGTAGATGAAGTATTCCGCAAAAACAAACTTTAGCAAATACTGGGGCATAAAGGATAATTCCTGTCATCTGTTTAAGCAAAATATAAGACCTCTATGAACTTTAAGGAAACCAGCTAAGCCAATTTTTAGACTACACATTTCTTAGCTATCTTTCGGATTATAAACCCCTTTGAGATCTGAATGTAAAGCTATTTGATCCTCCCCTAGAAAGAATGCATACAAGCATAAAATGTTTCAGTTCCTGGGGATGCATGGACCACAGTCCCCGTGGTCTGATCTATTTTAAAAGCAAGTTTGGAGAGAAGTGCTATATTATCTGTGGCACCATTGATATTCCAAATGTTAGGACAGAACCCAGAGCTAATGAAAAAACAGCACAGAATTCACCACGAAGTGTACCTTGATGCAAAGTGAACAAAGCACACTCAAAAGGGATCATATTTAACAATCAATGATAACACCACACAAAGTAAATTCTATTAAATAACTGTGGTAATTATTATGAGGGCTTGTATGATTTTTACACCAATGTCTCTCATCTTAAACAAAGAAGTTCGATTCTTACAAGCTTAGGAAAGCTGGTCTTTAATTCATTTTGTACAATATGATCTTAAGATCAAGGATTTTCATAATGCAATACATTTCACATTAGACAGCAGTATCTACCAGAAATATAATTCTGCAGCGGCAGATCTGAATGTGACAAATGAGAATGCCCAGGGGAAGAAAAAATTCCGGGAATTTTAAATGTAAAACCAAAAAAATCCCCAAGCATGATTATAGTCTAGCAAGCGAAATGATTAGGAGAGAAGTATTAAATTGAACAATTGACAAATGCAGAGCTACAAGGTCTGATCTGGGACTAGGACCCTACAGAGGGGCAGGAGGCATTCAGAGGAGGGGGCCAGCAGGGGCTGAAGCCTGTGCCAGGCTCCTCGTGTGAAGACTTGTGCTAAAGTGTGAATCTGCCTACAAGGGGCATCTGTTGTAATTCAAACAAACACAGTCCAGTAACAGCCTTCTCCGCTCCCTTCCCGGACACTTCCTTTTCTCCAAAACCCCACCCACCCATGGCAAATATTTAAAAGTCTACAACTTTAAAAAAGATGTTTTCTAGATCATGATGGCATTTCAGCAGCCAAACTGTAATAGAATGGAAATTTCTAATTTAAATTCTTATCAAAAATATTCTTTTTTTTTTTTATTTTACAGAAAGAGAGAGCACACGGGCAGGCAGGCCTGTGAGCCGGGGAGAGGGGCGGAGGGAGAGGGAAAAAGCATCTCAAGCAGGCTCCATGCTCAGTGCAGAGCCCAACACAGGGCTCAATCCCACCCCCCTGGGATGATGGCCTGAGCAGAAATCAAGAGTTGGAGGGTCAACTGATTGAGCCACCCAGGTACCCCCCAAAATTTGCTTCTTAACAGAACTTTTTTTTTAATGAAAACATCTCCAATACTACCATGGAACTCAATGGGAAGACAGCCTACTATATATGAATTTGCTTTATTCCTATCTTTTTTAAGTACGTCAGTTCCTAAGGTAAGAGACTGTGTGAGTATCTTCAGCATTTTTCCAGAAAAAAGAATGGTATCAAGCTGAAAACAATCTGTGTATAAAAGAACATGCACCAAGCATACAAGCAGCAAGTGTTAATTAGATGCTATGGCAAATTATGAGAAAGAGATTGTATGTATCATGTTTTCCCTTCTCATGCTCTTCTGAGAAAACATTCCACACTCCCTTCTATAATATAAAATAAAGCACAGACACCTTGCATACGTGAATCCATTTTCAAAGGTAAATCCAATTCCCAAGTTCCTAGGCAGAGATGATATATAATTCAACAACTTCTCCAAATTGGGTAATCTGACAAAAAAGAAGCAGGAATATGGAAAGAGAGGACAATTCTATACTGACATGTAAGTACAACGAAGATCAAATGACACTAATATACGTATTCTCTACAAAAGAAAAAGAAGAAATATGTAAAACATTATAGTATTTTTCCTACTTCATTATGAAAGGCGGATTATGCTTTACCCTTCACTTGGATATTATTTTTTTAAAAACCTGCTTAAACGTATTAAAATCCAAACTGTGGCTTAATAAAAATTAAAATATTTGAAAATACCCTCTTTGGAGTAAATATGAATATCTGCTTGTTATAGCCCAACTAGATAGACCCTTTCTGCACGGGCAAATCAGCCCCAGATAAATATTCACATTTACCTCATAATCACACTATCTTCCTAAAACCACTGCAAAAAAGTTTTGGCCACTCTCATCCTTCATCAGGCATTTAAAAATGTCTGGCCCAGGGAGGCAAAGAGTCACTAGTTTAGAAACCTAGCGCTACTCCCTAAGTTCCCTGCCCCTCAGAAACAGTTAGCAGCACTACCAAACATTATCGAAACACCAGGTCAACCAGAGACCCCTCCATGGTTTGCCATCATGATTACAAAAAATCCTAAAAGTCTCCCCAGGTTATGTAATTCAGGGAGTATCACAAAACAAGATACATGGAGTCGCTTGCTAAACAAAGAAAGAGGCAAACTTCACGGTAAGCTAGGATACTAGACTAGCTACCTGCTCTGTACAGGAACCAAAAGTTTTCTTGCTTCAAAAGAAGGCTTATAAAGGCCGGGGCGGGGGGGGGGGGGGGGTTGCTGCACCCTTACGCATATAGACACAGACCTTTATACTGATACGTGCTTATTGCAAAATCGGAAATAACGTATCCATAAAAAGTGATTAACTATAGAAGAATCCATAATCAATAAGAGAAAGGGATAATATGAAACAAAAGCCACACTGACTAATCTATAACACTAACCCTTTCAATCACCTGTATGTTCCTTTACGTAAACGGCCCATTTTGTGAACTGTAGATTCTACCCACTTTAAGATCTTGTTTGTGATAAAATATAGTAAGAAAGAAGGGGAAGGAAAGAGGAAGAAAAACAGCCCATTACAGGATGTTGACACGTTTAACTACGAAGGCTTCAGAATATATTGGTTAGCATACCACATACCACTAAAATAAACCAGGTTCCTCTAACAACAGGTTACTTTGGCTTTCGATTTTAACCTACTCAAGTAACAGGAGTCTACTGTAACACAATAGTCTAATTATCATACCCTAAGCTCCCTTAGAAGAAAACCTGTGTACTTCTCAGTCTCAACTGCCAAATAAAGCAATTCTTTAATCCAACTCAACTATCCCACAGCTTCATGTGAACAGATGATATTTCCTCTCTCTCTCCCTTTATTACAACTTCACAGACTGTAGTGCAAAGAAACCAACTACAGGCAAAAAGGCAACTAAACTTCTGATAATATGCATGGAGGGCATATTATCTCTGGAGCTATCAATAATACCTAAGCACAGATCCCAAAAGGTAGGCTTATTTACAGACCCACCAAAAAGCCTCCTACTTGCCAATCACCACTCAATTCTTACTGGCTTGTTAGTATCTCTTACATATTCTAACTGACTACTTTGTTTCAAAGTATCTAATGGACTCAGGAAAATGTTTTAACTGGAACTCGCAAATGTAATTAGCAACAAGGCAAATGGTTATCACTGTGTTCACTACAGGGGCCAAAATAAACTCAAGGTTAGGACTCGTCTACCTTGTGTGCCCATACCCCAGTGCCAGGCACCTAGAAGATAAATGAATACCCATAAAATGAATGAAATTGTGTAACAACAAAATACATGGAACAGCCTGAAAATTTCAGGGGTAAAAGAACTATGGTAAATAATGTACTGCTTAAAAGAACAAACAATTGTCAAAACGTGGGATCCTTCTAAACAGTGCTATCTGTTGTAACAGAATATTTAACCTATACCCAAAAATAAGACTGATGGTTCAAGTCGATTCTAAAGAGAAGCCTGCAGTTTTTGTCATAAAGCAAACAAAAGTTGCATTTTTATCAGATAAATGACTTTCCTTCTATCCCAAAACCATGATCAATGACAATTACAGAATTTTAGAAGCAGAAGAAACCTGAGAGCCTAAATTATGGAACAGATGGACTTGGTTCAGAGTCATGTAAACTGCCACCAATTTATTCAAAAATTTTGCATAATCACATACCCAAGATAGCATTTTATGAATATTAATTTTATTTTACTTTTTTGGCTATTCTAAGTAGTTGCCAGTTGGAAAAGAATTGATGAATATCATACTCTTCCATTCTTATGACTTTATTTATCAGGGGAAAACTGATGAGAAATATAACTTTGTCGATACAAACAGTTCCTCTCTTACCAGTTTTCGAGTTACAGTGTTCTGACTCTATAATAACCGAAAGTTCTACTGTTCTCTCATTCTATTTTTAGACTGTGTAATAGTTTATAACCTTTATTTCTATTACTGATTTGTATATGTTTACCGTAGCCAAGTCTTATCTTCCCCGAAGATTTAAAAAGTGTACCCTTATCAAGTGCTCCTCAAGCCATTATTTAGTGCTTGACAATTTCCTTGTCATTCATTTAAATGTAAATTTCATTAGACCA
Organism: Mungos mungo; assembly: GCA_004023785.1. Lineage (NCBI taxonomy): Eukaryota > Metazoa > Chordata > Mammalia > Carnivora > Herpestidae > Mungos > Mungos mungo. The sequence continues at coordinate 86,032 of PISW01006691.1, read as the reverse complement.
GTTGTCTTGTTGGATACCACACAATAGGCTCTAAGTGTTACTACAATGATGAATGAATGAATGAATGAATGAATGATGATTCAGAAGGCAACGGTATTATCATGCGTTTTAAAAAAATTTTTTTAATGTTTATTGATTTTTGAGAGAGAGACAGAGTGTGAGGTGGGCAGGGGCAGAGAGAGGGAGATGCAGAATCCGAAGCAGGCTCCAGGCTCTGAGCTGTCAGCACAGAGGCCAATATGGGACTTGAAGCCGCCAACCTTGAGATCATGACTTGAGCCAAAGTCCATGCTTAACCCACTGAGCAACCCAGGCGCCCCTATCATGCTTCTTTTGATAGGTAAGTAGACAATATCTGAGAAAGCGTTACAGTTTCTATCCAGCTTATGAAAACTAAAATGTTCTTTAACTGCTCTAGGTTGAAAATTTGCAAACAATAAATCTAAGAACAGACAACACTGTATTTGATACACATTAGGAGAGAAAGTGCTAAAAACAAAACAAAAAAAACCCTCCAAAACACAGTTTACTCAAAGGTCACACAAAGAATTACTGAAGATTCCTTAGAACGTGTTTCCAGTATTCCATTACCACCACTGTGACATGATCTTCCCCAAAACCACGGCTACATGACTTCACTGTCTGGAGAGTCCGTTTTCCTCCATGTTTTGAGAATTTGTAAGTGAACATACTGAAGTAATAATGAACCACTACCCTCCAGGGCCTTACAATAATCTTTAAAAAGATTGGGGGTGGGGGTGGGGCGAAGGAACGGCTGGTTAAAGAAAACTCGAATAAAAACACACCAAAGGCAATTTTCCTGTTAGTGGAAGGGCTGGAAAATTTTCACTGCATCCTTTCCCTCCTTTGCTAGTCACAGAGTACGAATTGGGAGTCGAAAAATTTCTCACACTTCCATGCCGTTTGAATCAGGAACTACCAAGAGAATCACAACGGTGGGGACACATGTACTCTGCATGAGAGCAGGAAGTCAGTTTCTGGGGCACGGGCCGCCCGTCCAGCATCCTAACCGGGGACGCTGGCCTTCCGAAAGCCCACCCCCCACACCCCCCTCTCACCCTGAAGCCAAAACCGCCGGAACACGGGCTTTGGCTGGGCTGGTTGAAGAAGGAGCAGCTCGGAGAGCTCAGGACACTTCCCTTTCTACTTGGCCTGCGGCAGGAGGATACTCCCCTGGTTCTCGCCAAAAGAGGAGGCGGACCAGGCAGAGTCAGCAGCGAAATGCAGCCTTGGCCGCGAAGGCAGCTCGTCCACGCGGCCGGAGAACTCACCGAACAAAGCACACGGGGCGGACCGGGTGGGGAGACGCGAAAGAAGGGAAAAGATTCACCCCAACTCTTCGCCACTGCCTGGGGCTAGAAACAGGTGGAGCCGCGCTTAGAGGGAGAAGAAAGATGGGTTTTCGAGGGGCTAATCTGAACTCCAGCGCCAAGGCAACCGGAACCGAGACCCCCCGGCGGGGGAGAACGCCCGGCAATAAGGGAGACGAGCGCTGCGGAGAGAAAGGAAGACACGGTCGGGGTCAAGGGCAGACGGATGGCCCCGCAGGGGTGCCGAGGATGCGGGTGGCGGGGATGCCCGCGGCGCGCTGCCGGCTGCCCCCACTGGGGCCTCCCGGGCGCCGCCGCCGCCGCCCCCTCGCACCCGCGCCCCGGGCGGCCACACAAAGGGGATGGCGAGGCGCGCCGGCTGCGGGGCGGCGGAGGGGCGCCGGGCCCGGGACGAGGTGGCCGGACCGCGACGTCCGCCGCGCCCCCGCCTTTGTCTGCCTCGTTCCGCGCTTCCCCCACCCCCGCGGAGGAGCCCTGCCGCCCGCGGCGCCCCCACCCTGCTCATTACCCGGGTGAGTAGCGGTCTCATCTGCTCGCCGGCCCCATCCGACTCCATGGCCCGCCGGCCAGCCCGCGGCGGCCGCTACGGAGCTGCCCCGCGCGGTCTGCCCGCCGCCGCCGCCGCCGCCGCCGCCGCCGCCGAGACCCGGGCGCGCGAAGGGAAACGAACGTGCGTCCGTGAGCTAGGCGCGCGCGTGGGGAGAGCCGTGCGCGGGAGACGCGGGGCGGCGGGTGCGCGCGGCGGCCGCAGTGCTGCTCTCGCCGGGGGAGCGAGGCCGCGGCGTGGAACGTGGAGCGAGAACTGTGCGAGCGGGAGGACGAGACCGGGGAGGAGGAGTGAGCCGCGTAGGGCCCGGGGGCGGGGCCGCAGGCAGTGACGCGCGCGGCGCCCGGGGCCCGCCCCCCGACACGCCCCTCGCCACGCCCCCTGCCAGTTTGGCATCGCCAGCCTGCTCTGCGCGCCTGCGGACCCCGCCGCGAGGCCACCCGGAGACGGGGCGGGAGGGAAGCGGGACGGGCGTTTGTGCCAGCCAATCGGTGGCTCGCAGAGTCCCGCAGGCACCACCATCGCTCCGCCTCCTCAGGAGGCTCCGCCCCTCTTTGTAAAATCTTAACTGACCCAAACAGATTGTCGAACTCGTTTTTCAGGTGCCAGGTTCGCCTGAGGTTTACGAAGTGCGGTGGAGGGTTACCATCGCCCCTACCTCCTAACCAGGTTCTTTATAAGGATAGGAGGACGGCACCCTTTTCAAGGAGGCTCACGGAAACCCCAAAAGAACTAACGGGTCTTCATGACTCCTCCAAGTTTTTTTTAACCTCTCAGTTCTGGAGGTGTGAACCCCAACTCTGAAGGCAGCATCCTCGCGTGCTTGCCCCCTAGACCGGGCACCACGGCGGCTCCCACACTCTTGAGTGCACCCTCAAATATCCAAACTCGAGGTCAGCTCTCAAATATCTACACTCGAACTGGGGATGATGGTGGAATCTGCCACACAGAGTTATGGGAGGGAGGGTTCAGTGTATTTCTATCCGCAAACGTGCCTGACGCATGCTTATTATAGGCATTATCGTTAAGCTTATCGTGAATGTTTTTAAAAGATAACAAAATGTTATCTGAAAGGAGCTACATCAATGTTCTGGAGGGAAACTTTATGTTACAGCAGGTCTGGAGCCCATGTTCTATCTATCCGGCTCCAATAGGAAGGCCCTTAGTAAAGCCCTTTGTCAGAAAGTTAAGGAGGCTGCGTGACTCGTCCCTAGCTTGGGTCCTAGCCCCCTTTTGTTCTGACTTTCCCAGAGTTACTTCGAAGGCAGCACACATTATTCACTTACTTGTATAAGAGCATATGTGTTTCTAATAATAATAGCTAACATTTAAAGAGGCTTGCTATTAGAGACTGACGTTTTATAAACATGCTTCATCTCTAATCCTCCCAACACTACAAAATATGTTTTATTGTCCCCATTTTACAGATGAGGAAGCAGAGACTCATAGAGATAACTAGCTTTAGGTCCATGTTAGCAGTTCTGCTCCTTCAGTTGCACCATTCCAGTGCCTGGTTAAAGATAGTTGAACAACAATAAGAAAAGAGGAAGAAAAGATGAAACAATAATAAAACAAAGAATATGGGGAAAGAGGGAGAAAGAAATTTTAAAAGCACCTCCTAAAGTTGTTGAAGGCATCAATCACTTGTACTCATCACTGTCTAAGGTGAATGGATTTATACCAAAGAATTAGTTCTGGACTCTCTTCCAATGTAGCCATAAAACTGTAATTAGTGTATACAGAACACCCTCCACTCCCCTTCTCTGCCTTATTTTTCTGTACAGCACCCACCTTCCTATAACACCTTGCATATTTTATGTTTTTTTATGCTCATTGTCTGTACACATATTAGCATAGTAACATGCGTTCCATGTATGCTCCATGCAAGCAATGAAAGCAGTGATTTTTTTTTTGTCTGTTTGCTGTTAAATTCCTAGTGTGCCTTTGTAAACTCTCCGTTAATTGAATGAAGTGGGGGGGGGGCAGGTGGGAAGAGGGGCATCCTTTAAGACCTAAAAGCATCCTGGGTGACAAGTGAGGATGTGGTCAAAGTAGTAATAAGAACAAAGAAGGAGCCAAGACTCTTGGTGTCAGAGTTGAAAAATCTAAGTCTTCAACTTCAAGAAGGCATGAAAATATATACTCAGGAGACCATGTTCAAAAAATGAGTTTCTCTTGTAAAAGAAAAAAAAAGCTCTGGTTTATTTAATCCACAATTATTTTTTTGAGTGACTTCTGTATTGCCAGGCGTGTTTTCCATGTCTCACTTGATCCCAGCTGCTAAAAAAATCATGTACTAAACGTCTGAATTATAGAATTTATTACTCTCAATTGCCCACTTAATTCTGGCTTGACCAGAGTTCATCCTGAGGTGGTGGCTATAGTGAGTAAAGAAGGTAATGTGTTAAAATTGCGTTCATCAAATGTAAATGACTATGAAATGCTCCAAGGTGCTGAAAGGCAAATTAATATCCAAAGTGTTTTTAATATTCATTCAAAATGTAACACAGGGACACAACTGCTAAACAAAAGTGAAAGTGAACCTAAATTCATCACTAACAATGAACTCGTAGCCCCTAAAATTAATGCCATTTAGCTGTAGCCCAGGACATTTCCCGGCTTTCTGGAACAGTACGTAATACTAGCAGGGACATGGATACAAACTCTTGACAAGATCTTCACCTTGAGGAGCGAATAATCTTCCTTAACCTTTAGCAGAAGATCCTTTGACAATTATGTATCACTTCATTGCCTCTTCTTGGTCATAGCTCAACTCTAGATGTTCCCAATCACCTGATCTTACAAGGAAAACTAAATTTCTTGGAATAGTGTTTACAAGACCACTGGGGCAGTTGCAGTGGGAGAAACACAAACAGAAGATGATTGGGGAAAAAAATGTGGCTCTTCTGATAAATTTAAAAGACAAAACAAAAGGGCACCTGAGCGTCTCCGTCAGTTGAATGTCTGACTCTTGATTGCAGCTCAGGGCATGATCTCAGAACCATGAGATTAAGCCCCGTGTCAGGCTCCACTCTCTCTCTCTCTCCCTCTCACTAAACAACAACAACAACAACAACAACAACAACAACTAAAGGACAGACCTGGTCCCTGATTTCATGGAGTTCAAAATGGAAGATGTCAAAATGTAGACAAATGCCAACAATGTAGTGTGTGCAGCTCTAATAGAGTCATGGGGATCTCAATGAGAAAGAATGGGATGACATTTTTTTAAAGTTTATTTATTTTGAGAAAGAGAGAATGCACCTAAGTGGGGGAGGAGCAGAGAGAGATGGAGAGAGAGAATCCTGAGCAGGCTCCTCACTGCCAGCACAGAGCCCAATGCATGGCTCAAACCCTCAAACCTGGAGATCATGACCTGAGCAGAAATCAAGAGTCAGAGGTTCAACCAACTGAGCCCTCCAGGCACCCCCAGAGTGGGATGCCTTTTGAGGCAGGAAAGGAATGAGGACTACCTCATTGTTGTGGAAAATGTTGTGGGAAAGGGACATATGTGAAGGTGTTTGGAAAAGTTAAAGATATTAGACCTAAACTGAATTGTGAAGGATAATAGTATAACTTGATCAATCTGGGGAGAGGATAGGAAGGAGAAGCATTACAAGCAGAGGTAACAGCAAGATCAAGGGCACTGGAAAAAACATCAGAAACAGACTCATACATACAAAGAACCAACTGGTGGTTGCCAGAGGAGGATGGGAGATATAGGTGAAGGGGACCAAGGGGTATAAACTTCCAGTTATAAAATAAGTAAGTCATAGGGGATGAAAAGTAGACCATAGTCAATAACATTGTATGATCGATTAAAAAAACAAAATTCAACTGAGTAAATGTGAAGATCTAAAGGGCCTTATTAAAGGATTCATGAATATGGCAGCATCCCGTCTAGCGAGTGGAAGAAAATTCTGAGGAGTCAGACAAAATGGAAGATTTCAATAGGAAGCAGTGTGGAGCAAGAAAGTTCTAGGCAAAAGAAAAGAATGGATTGTTTTGGGCAAGATCACCTTCCCTTATGGGGAAGGTCAAGGGGTCTTATCATGAGAATTCCTTCATCTTCCTGGAGGAGATGGAGCAGGTCCAAGTAACAGATTACCTCATTGACATTGCTCAGAAAATTCCTGACTGACTGGGTAAAACTACATTTCTGGGAGATATTGAAACTGCAATTGGATTAGGTATTAAGCTCCTGTTTGGTGACTTGGCCTGGTCCAAGTGACACCATGTTGGGCCTATGGTTTCCTTTTTAACAGGTGGCAGATGATAGCTACACTTAATTGTGGTGAGCATTGTGAGCATATAATTGTCAACTCACTATGTTGTACACTTGAAACTAATATAACATTATATGTCAACTATACTTCAAGAATAAAAAATTTTAGAAAAGATCAAGGTGATTGATCTGAAGAATCAGGGTAACGGAGTGGTAAAGCGTCCCTCCTCATCCAGGTAGACTCCCCGGACAGGTTGCTTTGTTCTTGTTCTTAGGTTTTTAGGCAAGTTACTTCATATGGCCAGCCTCCTTTTTGAGACTGTAAATTGGAGATAATCGTGGTATTATCTGCATGGGTTCGCAATGACACTAATGAAATGAGGCCATCTAGCACAACATTGAGCATATAGGACAACAAAAATACCATTTGATACTATAATGATGGATACATGTCATTATACATTTGTCTACACCCAAAGAATGGACACCACCAAGAGTGAACTTAATGCAATCTGTGAGCTTTGGGGGATTATAATGTATCAATGTAGGTTCGTCAGTTGTAGCAAATGTATCACTCTGATGGACAGTGCTCATAATAAAGGAGGCCATGCCTGTATGGGGGCAGAGGAGATAGGGAAAATCTCTGTATCTTCCCTTAGTCTCTCTGGGAACCTAAAACTGCTTTAAAAAATATAGTCATTAAAAAAAATCCTGGCGCGCCTGGGTGGCTCAGTTGGTTACACATTCAACTTCATGGACGTCCATCAAGTCATGATCCCATGGTGCGTGGGTTCGAGCCCCACATCAGGCTCTGTGCTGAAAGCTCAGAGCCTGGAGCCCACTTCATATTCTGTGTCTCCCTCTCTCCCTGCCCCTCCCCTACTCATGCTCTGTCTCTCTCTTTCTCAAAAATAATCATTAAAACAATCCTAAGGAACAAAGCTTAAGTTGGTGCCACAGGGGGAAAAAAGGTATTTTAATCTGCTTTTACTAATAATAATAGTAGGTAAAGTATATGTTCAGATATATTCATTGATACATTTTTTGATAGAAAAAAACTGGCAATAAAATGTAAATAAGAGGGATTGGCTAAATATATTTTGGTACTCCCAAATCATGAAATACAATTTAGCACCAAAATAATGAGTTATATAAGTGTGACAATAAGGAAAGGGCTTCAAGATACATTATTAACATTAAGTTACAAAAAAACAAAAAATTAAGTGGGTATACTATTGATGTTTTATGTAAGAAAAACCCAATTACATATTTACATATTACAATTACGTATTTCCTTCTGGAAACATATACCAACCTATTTGTATGTTCACTTCTGATTATTTTATGCACATGTATATTCAGAAGGAACCACAAGTATTGCACAAATACAATTGTGTTGAAGACTGTAAGCACTATCTTGATTAAATAACATAGCAAGTTCAGAAGAACTGAATTCTAAACTGACTAACACTCAGCTCATTGTTTCCTTAACAATGTTGATTTTTTCCAAGTCAGTTCAGAGTCGTTGGGCACCATCTAGTTTGCTCGGGTATTAGGTGAAATACCATAATCTATCCTTGAGTAGCAGGTGGTAAGTAAGCACAGAATAGCGTACATTGGCATTTTGAGATGTGCCCGTGAACTTCTTTTACTTTTAAAGGTTGTCACACACTTTGATTCAGTCAGTGTTCTTTAAAAGGCAGAGTCTATTTTGGTAACACCTAGTTACACTTGGGTGTGGCTTATGTTTTGGTTGCTTTCATAGTACCTGGGCTAGAGAAGCACTGGAAGATTCTTGCTCATTTTTTTTCTTCTTAATACCACTCTTTATATATAGTTAAGTTTCCACAAGCATATACCCCCTTTATGAAAGCGATCCCTTCAACCAGGTCCATGACTGAGACCACAATGAATTTTGGAGAAGAACTCATGTGAGCCAAAGGGGAAATCCAAGGTCCCAGGGTGCCAGGGTGGCTCAGTTGGTGAGCATCTGACTCTTGATTTTGACTCAGGTCATTATCCCAGGGTCATGGGGTCAATCCCTGCGTTGGGCTCTGTGCTGATTCTCTCCCTCTTCCTCTCCCCCCACTCAGGTTCTCTCTTTACTAAAACAAAAATAAAAATATAAAACTAAATAAATAAATAATAAAATCCGATGGTCCCATCTTGAGAAACAAAGGTTTAAAAAAACCTTTAAGGAGGCAGAGATGGAAGAAGACAGTTCTTGACATGGATGGAATCAAATTTCACAAAAGGTTACCATGCATTAGTGGATTTTTTGGAAAGATTTTATTTTTAAGTAACCTCTACACCCAACATGGGCTCAAATCCACAATGCTGAGATCAAGAATTGCGCACTTCAATGGCTGAGTCCGCCAGCCAGCCCATACCATGCCTTAATGTTAAAATAAGTACTTGGGTTGGTTTAGATCAACTTGGAATATTCATAATCACCGCATTTGATGACAGTCTAACACTGACAGGAAAATGGGGACTTAACTTCTGCATAACATTGCACATGTCACTTAACACCTGTGGACTTCTGTTTCCTCATCTGTCAAATGGGAATAACTGAGGCCACAATCCTTTACCCTCAGTTGCAAACTCCATAAATCTCTGAAAAACTAAAGGATTTTTACAAGTCATTTGGCTGCAAAAACCTAACCTCAACTGCCATGAAGGGTTTACAGTCTTTTTCTCCTTACTGTGAATACCCACCTGTCTCATTACCCACATAAGGTGTCTGATAATGGTATGCAGGGCCCAGACCCTGTGTAAGGGTGTTTCATAGCATAACAACCGGCATTATGTCATTTGTCTAAATTCTGAAATATTCTGAAATCTAAACTATCTGGCCCTAAGGGTTTCAAATGAGGGATTGCACACCTAGAATACTTGTTCTGTTTATTTCAAAGATGTAGCAAAAGCCAAATAAGGTGATAGGTAATACAGTACTTAGAATAAGTGTTGTATTTTTTTTTTAACCGTAGGGAGCCTTGGAGATCCTGCTTTTTAGAACTTCTTCAGTACAGATCATCTCTCTTCCTATGCTAGAAGCAGCTTTGAGCTCCTGCCTGTCTTACAGCTTCTCCTGTTCCACATCCATGCTGTCTCTCTCTTTAATGATCTCTCCTAAAAACAGCTCTCTATGATTAGGGGTTCGGTTCCCGACAAGGGCCAGTCTGGATATCTCAGATTGTTCTGTACTTTCACTAAACTCAAGCTGTTAATGAATTGCCATTAGAGAGCGGAAAGAAATCAGATCACGTGGAAATTTAAGCCTTTGGGGGTGCTTCCAAATGCTCTCTAGACATGCTGGAGACTTCTGCAATCTTTACTGCTTGAAGCCAGAGCCAGTATATGGTAACCTGTGCCTGTATGTGAAAGAGTATGTCTACTTTCTCTCTTTCTGAGTATCTCTCTCTCTTTCGCACTCTCTCTCTCTCACACACACACACACAACATAAGCCCTAGTCTTATAAATTATGGTCCTAATCAAATAAGCTATGGCTCCTTTCTTACACCAACTGATTGGTTTGGTGGAAAATTGCCATTTCATCCCCTGTCACTGGGCACACTAACCCACATGACAACTTCACTTAAACATAATAACTGTGTCCTCTAACTGGGGATCGGTGAGGACTGAAAAGTGGTAAGCTTTCCTTTTACTTGTTTTTCATAGCTGAGGTCCATTGAGGCATCACTCACAGTTGAAAGCTGAGAATGGGGAGGGAAAGATGAAAAGGTTATTTTACAAAACATGAAGCTACAAGCATCAGCATTTCATCTTTTCCTAAAGACAGTTAATGAGGAAAAGCACCAAGAATTTGGAAATGTTTCCACTGGAGGGCTGAGCATCTATCCCCTATAAATGAGAATACTAGCATTATCATTTACCAATGACTCACCAATGAATATCTCCTCTTTATTTCTTTCTTTCTTTATTTTAGAGAGAGATAGCATGAGCAGGGGGAGAGGGGCAAAGGAAGAGAGAGAATTTTAAGCAGGCTCCATGCTCAGTGTAGAGCTCAATATAGGGCTCAATCCCATGACCCCGGGATCATGACCTGAGCCAAAATCAAGAGTCACATGCTCAACCAACTGAGCCACCCAAGGGCCCCTATGTCTCCTCTTTAAATACCAGTTTACAATAATGCTTATAATATGAGTAGAGACCAGACCATGATTTCACTCATAAGCTACCCTTTGTATCTATGACTATTCATCATCAGGAACATATATCCTACAAGACTTTGGTGCAACAGCAGAGGTAGGTTGGCATGGCTCTTTTCACACCCTACCTATGATACTCGTTTGTGAAACTATGTTGTCAGAGTTAGCATTACAAGTCTAGGATCACAGAACACAAGGAGGCTAATTCGTGTATCCGTAAATCACATCCATTTCCTAGTGCTTATGGGTCCCAGTGGATCCATCTAGTCAAGGGTAATTTCTAGCCTCTCCCTCGAAAGACACCCTCTGGACCTAAATTGGTACAACCTTCCTGAAAAGCAATTTGGCAACATGTATTAACAATCTCAAAATACAGCATGCCCTTCAACTCAGTAATATAGCAACTAGGAATGTCTTGAAAGATGAATCATAGATATGGACATAAATTTATTTATATACAGAGAGGTTCATGCCAATGTTCCAAAATGTTAGGTTATATGTATGAAAGTGGAAAATTAAAAACCACCTAAAATTGAAGCATTAAAAAAATGTTTAAATAAATGTTTATATATCTACATAATGGAATACAACATACACATGAAGACATTCTAAATTTTAAGGGAAATATGCTCATTGTATAAAATTTTGTTAGAAGATGTGGATACAAACTTTCCATAAAGTATAGTCCTAATGATAACTACTTATCAATGAATGGTCAATTGGAAGTGATATATTAAAAATTAGCAATAAAATGATTAAATAAAAACAGTCTAAAATGCTGATAGTTATTATAGCTGGGTAGTAAGAATACAGGTGATTTTTAAATTTTATTCTTTTTGGGTTTCTATAAACTTCTACAATGAACAAATTACTTTACATTAAGAAAAAAGCTGTAAACATTTTTAAGGCAAAATAGTCTAAAATACCACTGGGAAATTTTTGCAGTGGCTTATAAGAATACTTGAAAATTAAATACTACTTTTAAAAGACCAAATACAATAGTAGTAACTAAAACAAAACAATGTAATTACAGTATAAGAATATTCATAACCTGTTAAGAGGGATCACCTCTTTCATTGAGACCAAGTCAAAAATTCGATGGGTTAAATGAAAGACTTCCAGGAGGTCTATGGAGTATGCTATGGGGGTCCAAAAGGAGAAGAATGTTAAGTTTTTTGAGTAAATATTCTCAATGGCATCTTTTCTGAATTATATATGTATAATTGAATATATATATATATATATATTTTTTTTTTTTTTAAACAGAGAGAAAGAAAACAAAGGAGTTTCAGAAAGTCTCATGTCCAGGAAATTAAACCCAGTCAGTAGATGTATTCATTGCCTAGCAACCTAATGAGGGTTTCATAAAGGTGGCATTTAAGTCCATAGGTCATCAGCATCAGCAAACACAAGTTTGACATGGAAGTTTTCTGCCAATTATGACAACAAATCTTCAAAGACTTGCTAAATAATCCTTCTTTAGAATGAAAGCTTCTAAGATTACTGCCCGGTTGGAAGCTAGAGTCTTTGTCTTTATTTTAAATTCAAGTAGAGCAGGGTTTCCCAAATTTGCTTGTTCCTAAGGATCTTCTGGAGTACTTGTGAAATACGTGGATTTCCCTAGAGATTACGATTCAGCAGGTCTTGTGTAGGTCCAAGTATTCCCTAATTTTACCAACGGCCCCAGATGATTCTTCCGACTAGTACATTTGAGAAAGATTATGACAAACTTCCATTTCCCTTCTGGCACTTCTTGCTCATTCTAATTACATGCTGTCCTTACCTGTTCCCTGATTTGTATCACCCAACAGTACATTTCGTGAGAGCAGAGATGGTGGCTAGTCAACCCTGAAACCTCCGAGAACCAGTGTGGTATCTGGTCCATATGATTAGGAGCTGAGTAGATATTTCTTAAACCAATCAATCAGCAAATCAAAATTTCTTTTGTTGTATCAAATGAGAGCCCAATGTAAGTCTGAACTATCCTCTAGCTTGTAGGAAAAGCTCTGCCCCTGCCCTCTCTGTAGGAGAGTGCCCATGCAAAATGGAAAGAACATTGCAAAAGAGTGCACGCTGACTGCCAGGCACATTAAGACATCAACTTCGTAAAGAAAACAAATATCCTCTCCATATCCACCTATCTATCTAGATACTATCTGTTATTTAGGCAAGCATAGTGCCTGACGATCCAATACGGGAAAGCAACAACACACCACTTCACTCCTCGGCTCCTCTGAGGTCACTCCAGGGGACGGGATTGCCAAGCAGGTCAGGAGTTCCACTTTCTCATAATATTTAGGCTCACCGATTACTACAAGGGCAATGAATGTTATAGAAAGCTGGGGTCTGCAAAGTCTCCCCTCCAAAAAACCTATCCTCTAGGATAGGTTTAAGATTAAATTCCAGATGGCTTCTGCACATTCCCACAGTGGCATCTGTGTAGATCACTCGGAGTATGTGATAGGTCTACTGCGGAAGTGCAGTAAACCTTTGCATGCACAAGCCCTGAACAAGAGGTCTCCAAAGTACTCACTGCATCAACTTGTTAGGACAAAACTGATTCTGGCGAGTGAATCCATGGAGCTTTCCAGTTGTAGCCTACCTACTCCACAATCACCACCAGCCCCAGGGGCATTTCCACGGACATGCTGTCCAGCCCTCGCTCTGGGCCATCTTATCTGTTGAAGCCTGTTACTACCATGACCAGCTCACCATAGCCCCACTCCTGACTCCTGGCTAAGCCTTCACCAGCCATTCACACTCAGACCCATCACAAAGGCCCAGGTGAGGGGCAGCAAATGAATTACCCACAGACCCGATCTAACCAGCTGCTTGTTATTATAATTAAAGTTTTATTGGAAGACGGTCACACCCATTCATTTGTGTATGGTCTACCACTGAGTTTGGCATTACAACAGACGTGAGGACTTATGACAGAGGTCATCTGACCCACAAAGCCCTAAATATCTTCTGTCTGGCCCATCAGAGAAAAAGTTTGCTTATTCCTGGCCTAGATGCATAAGGCCAGATAATAATAATTATTATAATAAAAATCTTAATGTGGCATTTACCACATGCTAGGTACTATTCTAAGGTCTTTGCACACGTTTAATTTATTTGGTCCCCACTACAAGTCTATGAGGAAGCTAAGGCACAAAGAGGTTAACATAACACAGCTAATAAGGGCCAGCCTGCATAGGAGAAGTATTATAAAATAAGTAGGTTATCATTGGGTTCCAAAAATGATGAACAAAACCACAATTTAGAAGTGCTAATGAAGCAGCAAGCAATTCATGGCAAAGATCGTAAGAACAATGTCATCATTGAAGCAGGTTATTACTAATAACCACATTCAGATCACCTGCAAATTCCTTTTGCACATGAAATTAGATGAAAAAGTATGGTTAAGAAAATAAAAAAGTACAAATGACCAAAAACCAGTACTTTTTTGGGGAAAAAAGTATTTATTCCAGAGCTTCTACATTTATTTATTTATTTACTTATTTTCCCAGAGCTTCTACATTTAAATCATAACTACTGCTTCAGGATAGTCACCCTGGGGGGGGGAGAGTGCCCTGGTGGCTCCGTGGGTTGGGGCCGAGTGTCCCACTTTCCACTCAAGTCATTGTTTGGCTGTGGAGGTGGGTGTGACCTTCAGACATCCAGGCAACAAGGGCCACCTCCCTACCTCAGTATGGTCCCTCCTGGAAACTTCCTGGGAGACCATTCACCAAGCCTTCCTGCCATGAACTATGGACATGTCCTCATTCGGAACAAGGAATTGACATAAAAAACTACCCTATATGGACATACCAATACTCCATACACCCCTCCCCCAGCCAACCTCAATAAAAAGGGGCCACCCCACCCATTCTGTCTGGAGCAGGGAACTTCACCCAGGAGCGCTCCCAATAAAGGCTTTTTACATTTATTTCTGACCTCAGTTTTCTGCATCATCTCTGCAGCCTTAGTCATGATCTCATAGTTCCTGAGTTCAAGCCACACATTGCTCGGTGTCAGCACCGAGCCCACTTCGGATCCTCTGTCCCCCACTCTCTCTCTGCCCCTTCCAGCATGTTCTCACTCTCTCTCTCAAGATGAATAAACGTAAAAAAAAATTAGCAAGTCAAATCCAACAATATGTAAAAAGGATGTTCCCCAAACTGCTAGGTTGAGTTGACGTTTAAACATCAGTCCATGTAATTTATGAAATTAATAGACTATAGTAGAAAAATTATATAATTATTTTAGTAGATGCATAAAAAACATTTGAAAAAGAATACTCATTTAGGGGTGCATGGGTGGCACAGTTGGTTAAGCATCCGGTGACTCTTGATCTCAGGTCATGATTTCATGGTACGGGATCACTGACAGCTGCCAAGCCTACTTGGGATTCTCTGTCTCCCTCTCTCTCTGCCCCTCCCCCACGCACTCTCTCTATCTCCCTCTAAATAAATAAATAAATAAAGCATTTTAATAAAAACAAAGGTAGTCACCCTGGGGTACACTTCATTTATTAAAAGTCATTCAAAATGGTTTTGAAAATTTATATTTGGGAATTATCTTCAGAATCAGTTTACTCAATGTTAGAGTTAGAAACCCAATGTTTCTAACTTATGGTTGCATAGTTATAAAGTTTATTTTAGTCCCAGAGGTCCCAAGTGGTTACTATGTAGTTTTATGGCCCACTGTATTCAGCAGATGTTGTCCCTGGAGACTTTTGCTTCCTTAGAAAAGTAAATCCACAACAAAGCAATTCTAAGGGTAAAGATTTTCCACAACCTTGTCTAAATAGATCATTGCTATACACCAGAACCTGGCACATAGTAACCACTCAAAAAATAATTGCTGAACAAATGAATGACTTTCTCAAAAAGAAGTTCTGAAGTGGTTTAGGAAAATACAACCCAGTTGGAAAATCTCTCTGGGCAATTGGCTGGGAAAATAAATACGCATTTGGTTCATCAAATTTCTTCAATTCAGCTATGCAACAAATACTCATTGAGAGCCAGGAGTAGCTAAATAATCTATGGGACCAGTGAAAAAGGAAAACGCAAAATCCCTTGCTCCAAAAGCAGAAAATAAAATGTGTTTGCTTTTTTTCTGTGGACCTCTTCTCAATCTGCCATTGTGTTTTTTATTTGCTACTCAGCATTGTGCTCCTTGGGACGCATGGATACTCACAGAGAGTGCCGGGCCCCACAGGCACTACAGACTCTGTGCTTGAATCTGCATGTGGGCACAAGAATTCAACCAATCCCTTACTGTTCTACACCAAACCTGGTGCGGTGAAGGGACATGGAGGGAGTGGGGGCGGTTGGTAGTGGTCACTGGGTAGAGCAGGGAACATCCCAGGGAGTGGGACCAGAGTTCCAAAACATAAAACCATTTAACAAATGGTTAAAAAATTCAAGGGGTGGCCTGGCTTGGCTCCATCGGTGCAGTGTGCAACTCTTGATCTTGGAGTTGTGGGCTTGAGCCCCATGTTGGGTATAGAGATTACTTAACGATAAAATCTTAAAAATAAATAAATAAACAGTTCAAGACAGCAACTGAGGGGAATTAAACCAAAGCTCCCTCCCAAGTGCTGGTGAAGCTGGTCCAATTAAGAACCCAGTGTCGCTTGGGCAGTAAATGTGCGGCACGAACAAGACAAAGGCTGCCAGTCCCACGGACCTTTCTGTCTAGCAGAGAGAACAGACAAGGAAAGAGGAAATGACTGGCAGTGTATGATAGCATCGATGTGAGTACGGCAGCTTCAGTCTTGGGGTCAAGGAAGGAGACTCTTCCAAATATAGAGACTGCTAAGTGCGACCTAATGTATAGGAAGAATAGAACCAGAGGTAGAGTGCAGACAGACACTTGGAAAACTAGGGGTGGAGAGCACCCCAGAACCTGAAGAGACATGATTCAGAGCTGGCAAGCAGGGTCTGGGGGCTTTCTGAGAACAACAGGGAACCATTTCGAGGGATGAGGACAGTGACTTGATCAGAACTATGTTATGTAGAATCACTCAGGGAGCAATGGGAAGAAGAAATGTTTCAAGTAGGAAGAAGGAAAATTCTAAAGGCAGGAGGTTTGGGAGGGAGAGCAGTCAGGCAGGGTCAAAAGAGAAAAGGCAGAGGACAGTTTGGACATATGGGAGGCACCACAGAGCTACAGGGGCTCTTACTGGGATGAGAACGATCTAGGATACCAAAGATTGAGGCATACAGAACACACTTCAGGAGCGCCTGGGTGGCTCAGTCGGTTAAGCATCCAGCTTCGGCTCAGGTCATGATCTCGCAGTTCCTGGGTTCGAGCCCCGCATCTGGCTCTGTGCTGACAGCTAGCTCAGAGCTTAGAGCCTGCTTCAGATTCTGTGTCTCCTTCTCTCTCTGACCCTCCCCTTGCTCACACTGTCTCTCTCTGTCTCTCAAAAATAAATTAAAAACATTAAAAAAATAAAATTAAAAAAGGACTCATTTCAATATCCATCTGATAGCTGGGGACTAGTGGTATCAAACAGAGCAGCAGGCTGAGCCTGAACTGAGCGTGCCTCTCTGGGAAGCCTAGCCCAGATCAGCAGCAGCCCCCCACCACTCACTGTTCTAGAACTGTCACACAGCACTGAGGCCTGACACTTGCGCTGGAGTCCATGATCAGCATTCATCCCACACCCTTCCTTACAGAGGAACTTACTCTGCGAAGCAAAGCTAGTGCCCCTGAGAAAATGTTATCTGAGCAATCCATGAATGGACCAGAGGTAAAATATGAGGGCACATGTTTCAGCCTCTTAAAAAACCCCACAAGATATATGCTTATGCTTAATCCTTAGGCCTGTGCACGTAGAATAGCACCAGGGGCTGATAAATGTTGGTAAGATGGTATCCTAACACATCCAATTTGCCACACTACTTCTGGACTACTTGAATTGTCTACCATATTTTAGGAGTCACCAGCTTGTCTGTGAGGTGCAATAAAAGTGGCTGATCGTTTCAAAAGTCGTCTTGCAGTCATGAATCTGATTTGCTGAGCAGTTTAGTTTGGTAAGAGCTGTAGGAGGGTAAGAGCTGATGGGAGGAACTTACTGGACACAGTGAAGTTCAGGAAGCACAGCTCTTAAGATCTCCTTCTTGACCTTGAGAAGATTATCATTGGAGTTGGGAAAGTCGTAGGAAACCATTGAGGGCAGAGTTTTAACAACTGCTGAATAATATGGTATGAAATAGAAGAGGTCTAATATATAATGAGAGAGGGGCTATCCGCACCACTAGTTTCTCACAGGATATCAGACCACTATTTCATTTCTCGTTAGATTATAATTAATTGCTTTCTTGCCTTGTCTGATGAAGACCAGGAAGTTCCGGAAGGACTAGGAACATGGCCTACTCACTTTCACCTCCCTCTTAGCATTCTGTACATTGTACATAAACTACATGAAGATTTGTTAAATAAATGAGTGAACTAAACATCTTCCTCTTTGGTAATATGATCCCGGCTGATTTTTTTCTTTTTACAGATTAAATTTGAGAGGCATTTTCTTCATTAAAACATAGGAGGACGTTCAGGGTCAGGATATTTCTTGTTCTAGTCTTTTATTGCATGTATTGGGAGCCACAGCATTGCTCTTCAGCTCCCTGGGAGGAAGGCCGCCCGTGATCACATCACCGTAATCTGAGTCAAGGGTACGAAACAAGCCCTTCAGGAAGTGAGCCGATTAAATGTTATTTCCTCAGATATGAGGTTAATAAACAAAATTGAGTTAAAGAATGAAAACACTTTAGATTCTTATGTTCCCTAAAGGGGTAGAAATAACTGATATCCCGTGATAAAAATAAACGAGACCAGGGGAAATTTTTCTCATTTTCCCCATCCCGTTGTCTTATCATTCATGCTTTACACCCCATGTGACGTTAGAACCAAGAACTTTTCTCTTTCCTTTCCCCTTTTGTTGGGGGGTAAATACCAGCTGGAGTTTTCTGAGCAGTGACTCATCCACCTGGGACAGGACCAAGGTGACAGCCACCTGAAAACTTTCCACTCTGCTATTATTCTCCAGCTCAGGAGTCTTAATGGTCCAAATGAATGAACAGAGGAAGCTGTCCTCATGGCTGTCGCTCACGGGACTTTCCCTACAGCACTGGCCTGGTCAAGCCACCGCCAGCTCTCAGTTTCTCCCCTGTGCCTAGCCCATGCCCAAATGTTTGATCTCAGGATGATTTCCTCTTGTTTGGGTTCTCTCTCTCCTGGCCACGGCTTTTGGCACATCCTTGGTGATAGAAACCAACTTTAATATCATAACAAGAAAAATGTATTTAGGACCATTAGTGTAGCAGAGGCCACGATGACAGGTGTCTGCACATAACCCTCAGGGTTTATTTGTCAGCTTTCAACTGTCAACATCTGCCTCTCTGTCCCCAAGGCCACTTTCTTAAGCCCAGAGTGGCTGCTCGCCTAGCACAAAGCAAGCCTGTGGTTTAGGAGAACCAATACGCCCAAGAGTAGCCCTTACTCATGACCAATAGGAAGTGGTGATTGATACCCCAGCGGCCTGGCCCCTCAGTCGAGATAATTCTAAAGTGCATGCTTTATGTTTCACAGTGGGAGTGAGCTCCTAACATACCTTTGATTAACTGGACTCTCTGGCCCTACATCATATCCCTGCTACCAAACTATCATTTCTTTCCACTTCCAAATAAGCTACTAGCCCTTGAGTCTTTGTCTCAGGGTCAGCTTCCAGGGACCCCCAACCAGGATCGTCAGCAGATTCCTCCTTAAATCCTTCTCATGGATTCCAAAGCCAAATATACATACTTTTTGAATCATCCATGGGATGACTGGAAGTTGATAATTCATGGGGCACCTGGGGGGCTCAGTGGGTTAAGTGTCTGACTTTGGCTCAAGTCATGATCTCACTGTTCCCAAGTTCAAGCCTCCCTCTCTCTCTGCCCTTCCCCCACTCATGCTCTGTCTCTCTCTCTCTCAAAAATAAACTATAAAAAAAGTTTTAAGTTAATAACTCACAAATAAGCCAAGACTCAAACTGGCTAAACTTAACAGCATCAATATGCATCAAGCTTGCTTTTTCGTGCTCGGAAAGTGTTCTTCTGACTGAATGACCTCTGCTGGTAAGTAGTCGAACAGAGTGAATTTCCAGTCATTTAAATGTGCTTTGAAGGTTATGGTACAAGCCTCTGAATCATGATCCACAGGTGCCTCCCACACGTATTTCTGATGTACCCAGTGACCTTGGCCATTTTAATGCCTACATTCAACTGGAATGTGGTGTTCTGTGAAATCATAGTCAATTCTGGAACTGGTCCTAAGATTATTTTTTATTTTATTGAATTTTTTTTCCATTCTTTATGTTCTCTTTTCCCCAAATACTGATTTATTGTTTTCTCTTTTCTTCTTGTTCACTTTTCTCCCTCTGTTTATTTCCATCCTGTCACTATTCTCTTTTGATGACATGATGATGCAATCGCACATAATGTGTGTACAGTGGCTGTTGTGTGCCCAACAGATCCTGCTTAGATCAAGGAACTCATGCCTCTGACTGAGGCATATTGGCCTCTTCCTCTTCGGGGAATTGTCCTGAGCAGAAGGAAGGGACCTTGTTCCAGGTTATGCTCTGCCCCGGGGACAGCCAGCATCCAAAAATGCTCAGACGGTCGTCTCAGTTTGGAGCTCCAAAGCTTAGTGTAGGATCAGCTGAGGCCTGTCTGCAAGTGCATTGTGCTTCACTTTCTCCTTCTGCGTTTCCTTCTGCTTTCTTACTCTTCCCCAGTATTATTCTCCAGACAACCTCTCATGAAACTTCTGTCCTAAAATGCAAGGCGCTCAGAGTCTGTTTCCCAGGACCGTGGCCTCTGACACTTGCCAATAAAATTAGAAGATTAAGAGGGATTAAAAGTGTGTTTATTTAAATTTACTATCATTTGTCTCCTCTGCCTAGTATATACAAGACGGTGTCACAAAAACTTACCTGGTGCCGGTATATATTTGTATGTACCACTACTTAAAATGTATAGAAAAATAAAATGCATATATTGGGTTGGACCATAGGAAACATATACCTGACATACAAAAGGAGTTCAACACATATTTCCTGAATTTTTGACTCCGCTTTCTTACAACAAACTTACATTTGTCTCATTATTCAGTGCTTCTAAGATTGGGCGTTTTTAATTGTTAGTAATTGTGTATTTTAATAAAAAGGTCTACGTTTTGGGGCACCCAGCTGGCTCTGTTGGTAGAGCATGTGATTCTTGATCTCAGGGTTGTAAGTTCTAACCCCACATTGGGTGTAGAGGCTACTAAAAAAATTCTTTTAATAAGATTTAAAGGTTCATGTTTTTAAAAAAAAGAAAAGGTTTGGGACACCTTTGTGACTCAGTGGGTTAAGCATCTGGCCCTGGTTTGTTTGTTTTTTTTTCTATTTTAGAGCTTCCCTATGTGCTTGAGCGAGTAGGGAAGTGGGGTAGAAGGAGGGAAGCTTAAGCAGGCTCCACACTCTGCAGAGCCCAACATAGGACTCGATCCCAAGACCCTGGGATCGTAACTTGACCCAAAATCAACAATCAGATGCTGAATCGACTGAGCCACCCAAGTGCCCCAAGTGTCTGGCTATTGATCTCAGCTCAGGTCTTAAACTCAGTGTGGTGAGTTCACCCCCACATTGGGCTCCATGCTGGGTGTGAAGCCTACTAAAAAAAAAAAGAGAGAAAAAGAAAAAAAGAAAAAGTGTTCACATTTTAATCTATTTACAGGTCAATAAAACAATTTGAAATAAATTATTTCTTGTGGTGCCTGGTTTGATCCCTGAGTTATAAGGTGGAGCCCATGTCAAGTCCAAAAATTACTTAATAATAAAATCTTACGGGGGGTGGAGCCTGGGTGGCCCATGTCGAGTCCAAAAATTACTTAATAATAAAATCTTACGGGGGTGGAGCCTGGGTGGCTCAGTTGGTTAGCGTTCAACTGTTGACTCTGGCTCATGTCATGATCCCAAGGTTGTGAGATTGAGCCCCACGGCAGCACGGAGCCTGCTTGAGATAATCTCTCTGCTCCTCCTCCACTCATTCCCTCTTTCTCTCTCTCTCTCTTAAAATAAATATAAATAAACATTAAAAATAAATAAATAAATAAATAAATAAAACCTTATAAACAAACACAATTTTTTCATTAAGTGCAGAATAAGGTTGGCTCCTGCTACCTGGCCAGCCGCTGATGACAACTGACAAAGCAGATGGAATGTACACAAAATTCATTCTGCTGAATGAGAATTTCAAAACTTAGCATCTTCGGAGATAATCCATCATGGTCCCTAACGAGCAGGCTTCTCACCATCACTGTGATGGGAATCATTCAAATACCCTGAACGCTCCCCTCCATTCATCACCACACTTCTGCTCCTCACCAGCCTCCCAGAAGACTCTCATCCTCATCCCTGGAGCATTTATGAAAATCTTCCTTTGATAACTTTTTCCAAATTCAATCTATTTGCAGGGCAGGTGTGGAGGGAAGATGGTGGGTGAAGGTAGAGGTGAGGGACAAGGTTTAAAGTGGAGATTTTACTACCAATTAATTAATTAAAACAAAAAGGAATCGGAAGTAAGCCAATGGAAGAGAAACAAAAGGAAGAAAGGGTTACGTTTTTGAAATGGTGTTTCCTGTGTGTTTGTTGGAAGTACATCTGTTGTTGAAGTCCATTGAATAAATAGACCTCAAAATATATAATACTCAAGCCTAATAACAGCTTATTTCTTGCTTGCCTAAACTCCTTCTTTGTGGTGGATGGCTCTCCACCATGCTCAGGCCCCTTTGCACTGTGATCTGTTTCACCATGTAGCTCTTCCTTCCCGCAAGGCCTCACCTTCATCAGCAAACAATCAATAAAGGAAGAAACAGAGCAAGGAGGGCACATATCCGTTTCCTAAAAGGTTTGGCTCAGAAATGGCATACATGACTTTCTGCACACATTCCGTTAGTTAGCACTCAGTCTCATGACAGAAGAGACTGGGAAATAGAGTCTAACTGTTTGCTCAGGAACAAGAGGGGACTCATTTTTGCTCACCAGCTAACATACCCAGACACAGAGCCTTTGTGTGGCTCAAGGAAGATAAGCAAATACCAAGCTTCTCAGTCCATGCTGGGGGTGGCTCTTAAAGGTGCCCCCTGGGTGACTGCTAGAGCCTGACAGTGGAAGTCCTCCTTCAGCTCTCCTTGGAGCCCCTAATGCTTAATATCTAATAGTAATTCTAATCTTTCAGTAATAGTTGTACCCATGCTCCAAAGCAGGCCCCACAGTAGAGCACTCTGTCTCTCCAAGACAGGATAGGTGGCCTCTTGGGACCTGACTGGGGAATTAAGTCTGTCTTTCCTCCCTCCCCCTTCCCCTTCTAATGAAGCAGTCACATTGTTTGGGAAGGTTTCTGAGATCATTATCTGGATGCCTCATCACTCTGACACCACTACTCTGGGCACTAGAATTTCAGTCACCAAGTCCTGTGAAAACTTAACCAGTTCGTTTTCTTAACATTTCGTCAGCAAACGGAATACACTCTTTCCATAAAACGACAGTCGAGAACAAAAATCATCTCTCTTGACCCGCTACACAAGAAAATAGTGAATCTTCCATTTCAACATTCAAGCCAGAGAGCAGACTTTTATTTGAAGAAGATGACAACTGTGTGGCTAATGGTATTCTTTTTGTACTTACTCACTCTTCCAGATGGATGACAAAGAATAATTGGTCATTCTGAAGATGGCGTCGCAAGAGAAGAGCTTACAACCCATATTGTATTTTTTTTTTTTTTTTAGTTCAGAAAGGACATTCCAGAGAGAAAATGTGATCTGGTTTATATGAGTCAAGTGAAGCCATCTATTTGTGTAGGAGGCTTTTACTTTGTAGCATAAATGGTTAACTCAGGCGTGTCTACACGCAGAGGAGCCAAATTATAATTAAGAAACTTCGGTGAACATCATTACACTAGATATTATCAGTGTTTACCAGTCATGTCTGCTCATATTTACAAATCACTTTTTAATGTTCATGAAAGTATCTTACTTCAATTATTTATAGTTACTCATATAGCCTAGGTGGATAATCTTTTTTTTTTTTTAATTACTGGTTACATCCCCTAAAGCAAAATCAACCTTGTAATTAATTTAGAGTTGTTTTTCCTTAAAGAAATATTGAGGGTCAAAATCACTTTCTTTTCAGCTAAGCAAAGAAAGCAAAAAAGTACATCATTCTTACAAAAATACTTTAAAGTATATTTAATTTCCACATTGTGGCCAGATAAGAGGAAAGGGAACAAGTGAGAAGAGAAAGAAGAGGTGGGAACAAAGGGTGGGAAATAGAGACAGAGACAAAGAGGGGAGTAGACATAGAAAAAGGAAGGAAAAATGGAATGATAGTGGAGGGAAATGATGGGAGGAAAGCAGAGGAGAGAATAAGAAAGAAACATGGACAAAAAAGAAGAGTGGCAGAATGTTTTCTTGGCAGGAGTAGGGGACATTTGGACAAAGTAAAGAGTAGAATACACCTATGAAGGAAGAGAATTGGACTGGGAGAAGTTCTATCCAACATTGTAGCCATTATGATCAGAGCAACACAAGGTTGAATGAGATCAAGTCCAAGATAAGTCTATGGATGTTGGTTTCTTACTAGGGACTTTCCGAAGAGCCACATCTTGCCAATCAGAAAGATACTCTGACTTAAATTATTCTTCATAATTCACTTTCTTTATGAATCTTTTTTTAAATTTTTTATGTTTATATATTTATTTTGAGAGAGTGAGTGTGCTAGCAGAGGAGGGGCACAGAGAAAGGCAGAGAGAGAAAAAATCCCAAGGAGCCCAAAGTGGGGCTCAAACTCATAAACAATGAAATCATGAGCTGAGCCCAAATCAAGAGTCAGTCACTTAACTGACTGAGCCACCCAGGTACCGCCATAGATTCTTCTTTTAAGTTTATTTTTTAATTTATTTTTCAAGTAAGCTCTAAACCCATCATGGGCTTGAACTCATAACCCCTAGATCAAGAGTTCCATGCTCTATTGACGGAGCCAGTCAGGTGCCCCATAGATTCTTTTTTAAAAATTAACATATAAGTTACATACCACCAAATAAGCTTTTTGAAAGTGTACAGTTCAAGGTTGCCTGAATAGCTCAGTTGGTTGAGCCTCCAACTCTTGATTTCAGCTGAGGTCATGGGATGAGCCCTCTGTTGGGGTACACACTGATGGTGGATCCTGCTTAAAATTCTCTCTTTCTCCCCACCCCCCCTTCCCATCTCTCTGCTTTCTCTCTCTCAAATAATTAAAAAATAAGAAAAATAAAAGTGAACAGTTCAGGGCTTTTGGTAAATTTACAAGGTTACACAATCATCATCACCACTACTTATGTCAAGAATTTTTCATCACCCCTAAAAGAAACTGCACACACAGTAGCAGTAATTCCCTATTCCCTTCTTCTACCAGCCTCTGGAAACTAAAAATCTCCTTTGTATCTCTATTAATTTATATATTCTGGGAATTTCATATAAATGGAATGATATAATATGTGGCCTTCTGTGTGTGTTGCCTTTCATTTAGCATGTATTTAAAGTTCATTTGTACTGTAGCATGTAAAGGAGTTCAACCTTTTTCGTAGGTGAATAATATTCCATCGATAGTTTTTTTTTGTTTTGTTTTGTTTTTTGTTTTATATATAGTACACTGCTTTTGTTTTCATTTATCTAAAGTTATTCCTAATTTCTCATGTTATTTTTTCTTTTATCCATTATTTATAAGCATATTTATTTCCAAAAGACTAATTTATAAATGGGAATTTCCAAAATTTCTTCTATTTTTATTTTCAACTTCATTTCATTGTATACAGGAAACATACTTTGTGTAATTTCAATCCTTTCAATTGTTTTGAGACTCCTTTTATGGCTTAATATATTGGTCTATCTTGTAATATATTCCATGTTCCCTTGAAAAGATGTGTTTTTAATATTTCTGGGTGTTCTATAGATGTCTGTTATGTCAGGTTGGTTTACAGTATTGTTTAAATTTTCTGTTTCCCTGGTGATCTTTGGTCCAGTTGTTCTGTCCATTACTGAAGGTAGGATTTAGATGTCTCCCATTATTACTATTGAATTTTCTATTTTTGCTTAAATTTTTACTTTTTTGCTTTATGAATTTGGGGACAATCTGGTTAGGTCATTCAAGTTTCTAATTTTTATATCTTTCTGATGCATTGACCCTTTTATCATTATAAAATGTCCTTTTTTGTTTCTAGTAACAATTGTATCTTAAAGTTTATTTTGTCTGATATTAGTATAGCTACTCAAGTTTTCTTTTGACTGCACTTTGAATGGTATATCCTTTTTTATCATTTTACTTTTAACTTATTTGTGTCTTGAATCTAAAGTTTATTGCGTGTAGACAGAATATACTTGGATCATTTTAAAATATCCATTCTACCAATCTCTTCCTATTAGTTGGAGTGTTTAATCATTTATATTTAATGTAATTAATGATAAGATAGGATTTTCACTTGCCATTTTGCTATTTGTTTTCTACATGTCTTATGTCTTTTTGTTTTTGCTTATTGTGTCACTGCCTTCTTTTGTTAATGTCAGGTTTTACCACTATTAGTAATGCTAGTCTTAATTACTCACAACTAAGAAACATCAGCTACTTAAGATTACCAGGTGACTTCAAATCTCATTCGAGATATTGGTTATTCTTCACTACTCTGATAAAACCAAATCACGAGAAAGATTCCATGGTATGGTTTAGATTTTAGTCACTGCTTACTTGAAGAATTCAACAGATTATCAATAACAATAAGGTATTTTTGAAGAGTTTTGTTTTTTGTGTTAAATCCTTTCATTGTTCATTCACACACAAGATATTAAGTGCCAACTTTATACTTAGCAGTGATTTATGCCTGGGAAAACAACAGAGAGTGAGATAGGGGAGGTCCCTGTCCTCATGAAGTTTGAGTTCTAGTGGGAGAGACAGTCAGTGAATAAGTGAATAAGTATATTCTAAAATACAGAGAGATAAGGGCAAGGAAAAAAATAAGGAAAGAGAAATATGTAGAGATGTATAGCGGCGGGGCTATTTTAGATTAGGGGGTCCTGAGAAGTGCTCTCTGAGAAAGTGACATTAGAGCAGATACCTAAATGAAAAGAGAGTTCAAGTCATAAAGACCTGTTGGGGCAGCGTTTGAGGGAGATAAAATAACAAACGGAAAGATCCTCAGGCAGAAGTGTGCTTGGTTGAGGAACAACAGATTTCCATTTGGCTGAAGAGAAATAAGCAAGGGAAGACTGGCAAAAAATGAAGCAAGTGAGGGAGCCCCTGATTATATTCGCATGATCTTATAGGCTTTGTTCTAAGCCAGTAGAGGGTTGTAAGCAAGAGAATGACATTGTGAGTTTTGCATTTTCAAAGGATCATTCCGGCTGCTATACAGATAATAAGCTGTAGGAGGCATGTGTGGAAGTTGCAATACCTCTGTGGTGGACACACCTTAAATTGACCTGTAATATGAATTGGGCTCTTGTATGGGACTGTCCCCTGAATGTACATGGAACCTATAACTTGGTTCTAATGACCAAAATATGACAAATATGATGCCACTCTCTTCATTATGTTATGTTATCTAAGACTTCATCTTAGCAGATTGGAATGTGAGATATTCTCTTGATTATATTTAGGAAGCAAACCACCTGTGGCCTATGGAATGGGCCTTGTGTTGGGGAACTATGAGAGACCTCTAGGACCTATAGGCAGTTCCCAGCCAGGAGCCAGTAAGAAGCCAGTTCTCAGTTCTATAACCACAAGGAACTGGATTTTGCCAACGGATTGTGTGAACTTGGAGGTGAATTCCAAATAAGAGTGCGGCTTGCCAACCTCTTGATTAGACTGTGAGGCCCTGAGCAGAGTATCCAGTTATTTCCACATTCCTAAACCATGGAAAACCCAACTGAGAACCAATACAACCAACCAAGATGTTTTTGTAGTAGTCTAGGCAAGAGAGGATGGTGACTTGGACCTGGCTAGTAGTCATGAAGATAGGGAGAAGTGGTCTGATTTGGGATGTATTTTGAACACAGAGTATAGATTTTCCCAATAACATTTACCAATGGCTTGGATATGGTATGTGTGAGAAAGAGAAATCCAAGGTGAATCCAAGAATGGCTCCACAAATATAAATATCCAGTGTATAAAAATCAATCAATTTATATTTTGCTCATCTTATAAATAAAATCTGGTCAATCCTTGTGGACATGCTATAACACTCTTCCAGGAATGTACTTCACCCTTGTCTAAGCCAGGCTAGTTCTACCCACGCTTCAAGATTTAACTGAAATGATTCCCTTCAGTGAAAGGAACGTTGCTTAGTTTTTTGTTCCCTGTCTTAGTTTGGGCTGCTGTATATAGTTCCATAGTCTGGGTGGCTTATAAACAAAAGAAAGTTATTTCTCACAGCTCTCGAGGCTCAGAACTCCAAGATCAAGGCATTGGCAGATGTGGTGTCCAGTTTATAGGTAGCTGTCTTGCTATGTCCTCACATGGGAGAAGGGGCAGGGGAACAGGATCTCTTTTATAAATGCACTAAATCCATTCATGAAGACTCTACCGCATGACCTAATCACCTCCAAACACCCCACATCTAAATACCAAATCCCCACTGAGGATCAGATTTCAACATACGAATTTTGGAGGACACAAACGTTCAGTCCTAACACATAGTTCAAAAATCCCATCTTTCTCATGAACTGTGATTTCTGTTTATACTTCAGTCTCTTACCAGGCATCTCATGTTTTTCATCTCTATATTCCAAAAGTCTAGGACAGAGTCTAGAATGAATTATTGCGGTCTCTCTGAAAACATATGATATCTACTATATTCTGTCTGATCTGTCCTCTCATATCAGTGTAGGTCATCTCACTATATGATGCAACTAAAGCAGAAAAGATGTGTACTCCTATATTACCTGTGTAATAAATAAATTGTGATGTGATCATTTGACAGTATTAACTCCATTAATAATATTACTCATATAACATATACAGAGTCTGTATATATGCATGTGCTTCTGTGTGTGTGTATGACAGAGAGAGACAGAGAAGAAGGAATCTGTACACTGAAAATAATTTTTAAATTCTATTTGAATTTCGGATATTTTCTTGATTTATTTTTTTTTACCCTTGTAAAAGAATGAAAGTTTTAGAAAAGACTTTAGAGACTGATATTTCAACTACTCAAGAATGTGGAAAAGGGATAAGATAGATGCTGAGTCCCTTTAAAAAAGGAAAGGAATGTTCCAATATAAAATATATGGCATTCGTGGGCTACAGTTTGTTCAAACACACCAGGGTGAATTTCCAGGCTTCAATCCAATTGTCTGATGCATTCAGGAGCCCTGTGCCTGCTCATAAAAATGTCTCAGATCAAAGACATTGAAAATTGTTCAGGAGCTTTAACTCTCTGGAGCACAGCAATGTTGGCTATTTCATTTTGGGGGCCAGAAGTTCAATATTGAAGCTGATAGACCAATGATTACAGCTTCTCTAATTCCAGAAAAGACACACACACACACACACACACACACACACACACACACACACCTCCTAAGAAGACAAGTAACCTAAAAGGATTGGAAAAGCCTCTCTGAGTCAATTCACCTTTTGCCCTAAAGTGTTCACTTTCCAACTCTTACTATTCTGGAACACCCAAACTCTCCAATAAATCATAAATACATAATTACTATCACTTGTGAAACCTTTTGGCAAAAGCCTTATGGCCTGAAGCATGATGGAACGGTCTCTCCAGTTGAAAATGATGCTCAAACCCATTACTTCGGTTGGAGTTATTCACAAATTGGAACCAAATCTGAAATGCCAAGGCCAGAAGAAAGCCAGACCTAAAAACAACTGAAAGGGTTTTCCATGGACAAAATCAAGAAGCAGAACAAATCTAGGCTGCTTGGCAGGTTCCTCAATCTAAATTTACTTCTTAGACAAGAATGGAATACCAGTTGGGTGAAAGTGCCTTTACCAGTATAGGTTATAGCCACCCAAGAGATACTACCAAATGGTGAGGCTCAACATTTGACCTATGAATACCTTGTAAACATTCAAACAACTGTCATTGCTGAAATGGATAAGAATTGGAAATTACTTTTGGAAACACATTTAGTACATTCATTAAGCCCCTCATAGGTCCCTCAGTGACTCTGCTATAAAGAGAGCCATTTAAAATATGCATGCTTGTGACAAGGTGTGGAGGGGGGTCAGTAAGTAAAGGAATATTTGTTTTGTGGTTTCAAAAGCATATTTCAGAGCCAGAAAACATATAAAACGTTTAGAGAAAATCATGTAACTTCCAGATTAAAAATAAATAAAAACAACCAACAACGAAAATCAGTAACCCAGCATGGTTAAAACAGTGAACAATGCCAAACTTTGCACAGAGTTTTCATGAAGATATTTATACACAGAAAGAAGATATTTTGAAGATTTCAAGACAGGAAATCGGGCCTACAATAAAGCCTTAATGCTTTATTGGCATTTAATAACTGTTAAATTTCAAGTAATTATCTTTCAAAATTGCCCGGAAGTTATCCTGTTTTTTAAAGAGTTTTTTAAAGTTATCCCTACACCCAATGTAGGGCTCAAACTCACAACCTCAAAATCAAGAGTCGCACAGTCTATCGACTGAGCCATCCAGGTGTGCCCCAGCAATTACCATCTTGCCTCATAATTTGTTCTAGTAAAACTGAAATATCAAGACCACCTTTTTTTTTTTAATTTTAAGTTTAAGATAGCCAAAATGAGATAATGGAAAAACCAATGGATTTGAACACAGAAAGTATAGGTTTAAATCTTGCAGTAACTATGATATCAGGTCTCATTTTATTGTCTATAAAATAGGGATGTCTCCTTATTTTTTTGAGACATGGTGAAAGTAATGAGAATCTAATGGCTTCTATACAAAGATGGTGGATTAAACACATTCTTTTTAAAACCCAAACACAACATCAATACAAGTGATTTTTATAAGGCATAAATCCACAATGGTGGAACAAAGAAGGAAACTATAGAAACAGAATTTTGAAGACAAGAAGATAGACAACTGGCGGTCAAACTGGCAAACCCCAGAAAGCTGAATCTTAAACAAACAGTGGAGAAATCTAGCTTCAGATTCATTAAATGTTTCAGGAATTGGGGCACCTGGGTGGCTCGATTGGTTAAGCATCTGACTCTTGATCTCAGCTCAGGTCTTGATCTGATCTTGGGTCGTGAGTTCAAGCCCCATGTGGGGCTCCACACTGGGTGTGAAGCCTACTTAAAAAAAATCCAGGGGCTCAGTCGGTTAAGCGTCCGACTTGCCCAGGTCAGGATCTCACAGTTCATGGGTTTGAGCCCCGCATGGAGCCTGTCTTCAGATTCTGTATCTCCCTCTCTCTCTGACCTTTCCTGGCTTGCATTGTCTCTCTCTGTCTCTCAAAAATAAATAAAAAACATTTTAAAAAATTCAGGAATTGATGAACCCCTCTGAATGTGGGGCAGGGCTTTTGAAGATAATATTGAAAAAGGAGAGCTGATTGAAGGATGTTTGAAAAGCAGTTGCATCCCTCTATCCCTTCTCCCACTTCGTGTACCTGGGCATGTTGCCCATCCCCTACCTTGGCAGAAGTCTGGAAGTTTATTCTCTGGAAAGAGTAAAGCACAGGCTCTCTTTATTTGGGTAATATCAGGCACAGATGAGAAGACAGGGTCCATGACAAAACCAGGAAGATTAAGTGAAGTAATTAACAGTATTCTAAGACAGTCTTACTCACCAATCCAACTCTCCATACCGGCAACGTTGGTAATCAGACATGATCATCCTCTGAGCAGGAGATTGAAGGAGCCTTCCTTGGAGAAATCTGACCAACTTAGAAGACTCAAATACATTGCCTTCAGTGGTTCTCTAACCTAGAGCATTAACATATTCAGAGCTTCCAACCAGCTTTGGAGTTTCCCATTATTAAGTATAAATGGAAAAATCACTGACTACCAATATCCAAGATAAATCTCTAATATAAAAAACACAGAAAACAGCAGGAAAGAGAAAACTTCAAATTAATATTATTAACATCCTTAGATACGAAAATATATTGCATACGTGAGATGCTATTTCAAAGAGAAAACAAAATTTAAAAAGCTTTTAAACAATTGTTTAAAAACAATAAAATTGTAGTGGAAATGAAAACCTCAAGAGACAATTTAAAAAAAAATTTAAGAAAAACTCCCAGAAGGTGGAACTAAAATACAGAGGTGGAAAATAGAAAATAAAACATAATAAAAAAGGATAAGTTATGGACATCCAACAATTAAGTAATAGGAGTTACAGAAGGAGAGAACATAAGAAATGATGGGAGGAGCTTGTCAAAGAAATAATTCAAGAACGCATCCCAGAAGTAAAGGACACTAATTTCCCGACTGAGAAATCCCTCTAAAAGCCAGCACAATAAATGAAAACAAACTGATGCCAACGCATATTATTGTAAAATTTTATAGTAGTGAGAGTGAAGAGATGATCCCCAAATCTTTCAGAATGTAAAAATAAGTAATATACAGTTGGTTTTCAGCATGGCGTTGGATTTCCCACAGAAGCCTAAAACCCAGAAGATGATGGATCAACATCTTCAAAATTCTGTGAGAAAACTAGTTCCAGTCTGGAATTCTGTACCTAAGCAAACTAATCAACCACAAAGCTAGAATAGATACATTTCCGAATACACAATGCCTCAAATGATTTTCTTCCCATACAACTTACCAAGAAAGCTACTGGAAGGGGCACACTCAGGAGGTTCAGTCAGTTAAACGTCCGACTCCTGATATCAGCTTAGGTCATGATTCCACAGTTCATGGGACTGAGCCTCCAGCCAGGCTCTGTGCTAACAGCATGGAGTCTGCTTGGGATTCTCTCTTGCTCCCCCTCTTTCTGTCCCTCCCCCACTTCCTCTTTCTTTCTCTCTCTCTAAAAACAAATAACTAAACATTAAACATTCTTTAAAAAATAATTTAAAAAAGAAAGCTACTGGAGGGTATGCTCCGCTAAAATAAGGGACTAAACCAAGAAAGGAATACACAAGATTCAAGAAACCAGAGATCTAACACAAGAGGGAGGTGAAGATAATCCCTTCGATGATGATGAAGGGAGATCCTAGAACATCAGCTCTCTCAATTCTAGAACACGGTCGATCATCCAGACTGGACCACATACAAATAGCACCACTAGCAATCACTCTTAAAAAAAGCAAAAACGAAAACAACCCAAAACGGTTGAATTTGACAGATTATCAGCTACACTTGAACACAGTCTTAGAAGATGGGAGATAATCTGAAGATAAATTAACGTAAGGTACATAAAAAAATTTAAGCAAATCAAAAAATGAGATAACTATTCAATCAAAAAAAGCAAGAAAGTTATTCAAGCAAGAAAATCTTATCAGCACACTGCATGGCTCCACTATGATAATAATACATGATTAACTAAATATTGACATAACCAAAATCTATGCTTTAATTAGGATGTCAGAGAAGAAGTATCTGTGTGTGTGGCAGAGGCAGAGTGAGAGAGTTAACGCCTTATCTTTTATGGTCGGAAGTCAGCAGATTATCTCCGAAGAGTGTAAAGCCAAGGAAAAGCAAGGTAAGCCTGTTAACTGGGCATATTGGAAAATATTAGAAAACCAGCTGAAAAAGTAAATACGTTTGCCTTTGGGGATTGGGAATTGGGGAGGGGAAGTGATAAAAGCCAAGGATTGCTATTTCCTATAGTAAGCTTCATTCAACTTTTGAAACAATATACATGCACAACTTTGCGAAAAATGAACACTTGGGAACAAAAAGGGTAAATGCTACAGTAGTGCCTCAAAATCGTCTCTTTTAGAGTACCTGGTTTGTAATAAACAGCTAAGAATTTTTTAATTTGCTTAAAATAAGAGTAAGAAGATGAGGTGTTTGCCATAGTTCTTTCACACAAGAAGTCAGTGACCCAGAACATGGAATCTAGAACATTGTTGTCCGGGAGCGCATGACTGTACCCCAACTTTTGCAATCGCATGGACTTTATTGGGTAGTAACTCAGACACAGTAACGAAACGGCGATACATTTGTCCTTATTGGCCCAGCAAGTCTGCTGAGACACAAATCAATGAAGCAATTTAACCAAAGACCTTGCGTTCGATGTGCAAGGTGTAGTAAATGCACTCACTTGGCCCAAAAAGAAGTAGAAGATAGATCCGAACTATGACACAAGATGATGGATCAAATTCTCACTCCCAGAGCTTATCCGGAGTGGCTCTCAACCTTAATTGCACACTAGATTCACTTGGGGAGCTTCAAAAACTCTTGATGCCCACAGCGTCCCAGACCAATTCAGTCAGGATCTTCTTCAGAGTACCTCAAATGATGCTCATGTGCAGTGACGGTAGAGAACCAAGGCCCTAAGGTGTGAGTTCATGAGACTGGGCCACCTGCCAGTCCCCAAATCTACCAAAGCCCAGGGTAAGGTAGAGACACACACACTCAATGGGGGAGAGAGTGTTCCTCCCTGTACCGGACCCAACCTGTACTTGTGACTCAACCTCACTCTCAATTGGCACACCTGCATGAATATGACTTCTGGGTCATCTTTGCGCATGTATTCTCAACAGGGAGTCCTCTTCCCCTCCCTCATCCTCCTCACCACAAGACGAGCTCTGATTGGTCAAAATCTGGGACCCTGATAGGGAGTGGGCCTTGGAGGCAGAGCCCAGGTTCCCTCCTTTCCCCTTTGTTTCTAGTGTCCAGCAAAGTGGACCATTTTTTTTTCTGTTTCTAGGCCACTGGCCTTCACAGGTGGGCTCAGGCACACTGGCCCCTCCGTCTCCGCATCTCTACCATGGGAGAGAAGTATGAGAATCCAGTGAATGGGGAGCAGGGCACCGACTCGGTCTACTTGGGCTGCCACAGGTGACAGCAGGTGTATATGTATCCACAGCTCTGGGGGTTGGAAGCCTGGGGTCAGCACGCCAGCATGGTTGGGTTCTGGTGACAACTCTCTCCCTGACTTGCAGAATGCTACCTTCCTGCCGTGTCCTCACATGACCGCGTTGTGCACAGTGGAGAGGGGGCATGGAGAAGAGCTCAGATGGAGAGAGAGAGAGAGAGAGAGAGAGGGAGGGGGCTTCTCTCATCCCATCACGAAGGCCCCACCCTGATGACCTCATTGAAACCTAATTAGCTCCCAACTACCACCCAATGAGGGATTGAGCATCCAGTCATTGATCTTTGTGTGTGCTTCTTCTCAGCTCCAACACCTGAGAGAGTGAATGACAAAATGTAAGTTCTAACTCCTTTACTAGAAGCACTCAGATACCACTTGCAGGGAAATCCCAAGCTGGCCCTCCACCACCCTGATGGCCTGAAGAAGCCTCTGAATGTTTTCCATTCTTTTCCTCAACCAATCAGCATCCCCGTTGCAAAGACAGAGAAGGGTACAGGCTAAGCCTTAGAAGAAACCAAGAAGAAGGACTCTCTCCTGGCTCACAAAGCAGGGGTGAAATTCAAAATATTGAAGAGTGGCAGAGGCGGAGGCAGAGACTCTTTACAAATCCATATAAGAGTATTTCACTATATTAGCACTATGCATGGTAATACTAGTGTGGTTCAACTAAATATTAGCCTTGCCCCAGAGCACTTATGAGTGTGAAGCCGCGTGTGCATTAATGAACTCAGGAATGCACCCAGGAATGCAGAAGGTATGGAAACCAAGCCAAGCTGGGCCTCCAGCCCCACACCCCTCACTTTCTCCTTTCTGTACTGAACTTTGGCTTCCTCCTCCTGGGGAGATCCTGCCACCGAGGGGTGCCGTGCCTAGAGTCAGGGCCCAGGATTGGTAACAAAACTGAATCAGCCTTTCCACGGCTGGGATCCCGGCTTGGGAAATAGAGAAGTGAAAAGAAAAGAAAACAAAACAAAACAAAAAAGGAGGTCTCTCGGTGAGGCTGGAGACGGGGAGGGTCACAGCCGAGGGAAGAGACGCCTCGATTCAAGTTGCCTCAGATTACATCTGTCCACACATGCATGCAAAATGTTGCTTAAAAAATAAATGAGGTTAATTTCTCTTTACGGGCTCCCTTTCATCTCAGGGTTTCAAAGCACTTTGCCACAAAAGATCCCCGTCTTCGCTCAGTTTTTAATCTAAATATAAACGGAGGGCCCCAAGGGTTAAAGTTCGGTGAAGCCCTTTGAACTGTTGAAAGAAAAAGTACTGAAGAAAAAAATAATTTATCATGATGAGATCCAAGTGGCCACGAAGGACCACACAGCCAGCCGACTCGCCTCTCCGGGAGCAGAGGCCACGCCCCCGCTCCAGTGACAGGCTGGCTAATTAAAATCACAATTAAAACCAGCAGGGAAGATGCAGGGCAGTGACTAAAACGCCCCTCAGAAACAAACACTCACGTCTGACTCACACAGGATACTTCAGATTTTCTCCGACAGGCATTTGGGGAAATAAAGCAAAGAGATTCGAGTTTAGGCTGCTCTCCATCTACTGACCCAGTAAACTCCACATCTGGGGCAGTGACACATCCCTGACGCGTCGCTGCCGCCTCAGCAGAGGCCTGGTGCGGGAAGAGCCCTTGGCTTCCCGCGGATGGAAATGTTGTTTGCATATGCATTTTTCGGCGAAGGAAAGTCTCAGAATCTCCCCGGTTCCCGCGTGTGAGTCACTAGTGGGTGTTTTTTGGGTTCTGGCCTTGAGTCTCCACCCTTCCTGCTGTTGGTCTTCTCTTGGGCGGGGGTGATCGAAAAGAGAAATAGAAGTATTTGTGATGGTAAAAGACCCGAAAGTGGGTCGATTGGCAATGGTGTCAGCCGTGAATGTTAAAGATAATTCTAATCTCTATAAACAAGTGTATAACATGTATAAATAACAGTGTGAAAGAGGAAGGAGGAGGAAGGAAGAGAAATAAATCTATAAAGGATGTGATTGAGGTAAGCGGAAGTAGAGTCTAGTCAAAGTAAAAATAGGCCACTGCCTGTTTGTCAGCTCAAGGAGGGATGGGGCCGTTGATGTTGACCCAAGTCTAGGCGTGCAGCTCTCTGGCCCGGTCCCCATCGGCCTGGCAGTGTGGCCGAGGAGGGGCTGGGTGGGTCGGTGGGGCTGGCAATATCACCCAACAATTCTGGAATCTGAAAGACCGCCTTGGCTTTGAAAGGGTATCTTCCTGATGTCCCTCCCTGCTAGGCCTGGCACCATTTACTCCGGAAAAGGGCCTCAAGACCCCCCAGAACAGGATTGTTCTACAAGGTTCTAGGGCCATGCTGGGACCAGGAGCCAAAAAACACCAGCTTGAAAAAAGTGATCTAACAGTTCGGGCTGCCTTAACAGCTAGTTTTTATTTTGCTGATATTGGCCAACAGATCAAGCCATTTAAGATGGCTGAAAAGAAATAAAGGTGATCATTAAAAATAAAACAACAAACAACAAACAAAGCAAAACAAAAACAGGTTTTGAGCTCAACCAGATTTGACCCAGGGAAGGGATCTGACCACAGGCATTGCAGGGTCCCTTTCAGAAAGCAGAGAGGTTGCAAGTGAAGAGAGTTTCAACTTTTGAACTGAGTTGAGTCTGTCGAAGTCACAAGGTGGCCTTTTGTATGCAGTTGGAGGCTGGATACTATGTTTTTGGTTTTGTTTTTGTTTTGAGACAGAGAGAGAGAGAGAGAGAGAGAGAGAAGGGCATAGAGAAAGAGGGACAGGGGATCTGAAGTGGGGGCTCTGCTCTGACAGCTGTGATCCCGGTAGGGAGCTCGAACTCATGAACTGGGAGATCATGACCTGAGCCTGAGTTGGACTCTCAACCGACTGAGCCACCCAGGCGCCTCTGGATACTATGTTTTATTTCAAGTGTATGTAATTTAAATGTATCTGGATGCCCACACATTCTCACTGCATTAGGGACTTTACAAAGCTCAGAAAAACAGAGCCCCTGCCGCACTAGCGTTCCAAATTGTTAGTCAAACTACACAAATCCTTGGCAGAAATGTCGAGATACAGAAGACTAACTCTGTTGTCATTCTAGGCTGAGTCACAAAGGAAGGAAGAAGTATTATTTGATTCAAAACATTCTCACTTGGGGGAGAAAAATATAATGCACATCACCACCAAATGGCAAACAAAGGTTGTAAACTTGGGGCTGTCTTCCAGGGACCTTGACATTTTGAAAGAAAAGACTTCATTGTTTACAGAATACTTTTTACATTAATGTCTCAGTTTCTTGTTGTTTAAAGATAATTATCCGGGGATATTACAGAACTTCCTGAACTACCCATTTTCTGTGGGCACATACGCTTGAAAGATGCCTGAGGCTTATTCCAAAACAAAGCAAATTAGAACACACTCCTGACTGTAACATTCTGTTTAACTCATTATTGGTGACAACTTTTTAAAAATTCTCTCAAAAAAGTGAAGAGCTGAGATTTGACTCTGGAATTATTTCATCTTTTCAGAATAATTCTGCCCTTAACCTGCTCGGTCTTGGATACCACTTCTTGGAAAAACGACTGATGAGGAAGTGACTGGCGAGAGCGATGTTCTCAAATCTTAGGACAACCCATCAAATAGCTCCGTATCCAAACTGAGCTGGCTGGCCCGGCTGAGAATATCCAAGAAGCAGATTCTTAGGGATCATGTCTCTCCTGTTTCCCTGATTCTGTGCCTCCAGTTTATCAATACGGGCTCCACACCTGACCCAAGTCAGGCCTGTGACAGTGCTGCCTTGGAATCTGTCAAACTGAAGTGTGAAATGGAACCCCATATTCTCTTGATGAGAACATGAGATGTGCAATTTGGAGGTATAGGACTTCTTCCCATACAGAAGAAACCAATCTCCAGAGACAAAAAAAAAAAAAAAAAAAAAAAAAAAAGAGCTCACACCTAGAGAGAAAGTGCTGTCTGCGTTTGAATTTTTAGTTCCATTTAGTTCACTGATGTGTCCAAGCACCCAGAAGAGGG
This sequence comes from Mungos mungo, assembly GCA_004023785.1. Classification (NCBI taxonomy): domain Eukaryota; kingdom Metazoa; phylum Chordata; class Mammalia; order Carnivora; family Herpestidae; genus Mungos; species Mungos mungo. The sequence goes on along the minus strand of PISW01006691.1, from coordinate 47,687 downwards.
CTTTGCATATAGTAGAAAGATTTACTGGGTGAATGAGTTAACCTTTGCCTGTGTTCTGATCCTGCCACGTATGTTAGCTCTTCAAGGGTGCTACGCTTCGAGACGGAAGGAACAATGAAGTTGAAAGGAGGGAAGACAGGCACTAAGATACTTGAAACAAAAAGCAACCTTAAAGGTCAAAAGAGAACTATTTGTAAATTTAGTAATTTGGAAATCTTGTCAACATCTCTGTTTTAGCAACCGATCCACAGATGAAGCAAATGTATCTCTCTCCATCCCACCTTTATTTCATCAAGTTCTCTATTTTACTTACGGCTGGTTATACTCATATATTCTTTCTTTCCTTTAGTACTAGCATCCCTTCAGTGTTAGCGAAGTCACTGGCAGCCCAAACAAGAACTACACTTCCCAGTCTCCCTTGTAGCTAGATAAGACCATGTGACTCAGTTTTGACCAGTAGGATATCAGCAGAAGTGAATGGGTTTTAATTGAGTCGCACCTTTAGGAGGCGAGTATGCTTACTCCTTAGTCCTTTTCTTTTCTTCCCATCGACTGTGATGAAAGTATGATGGCAGAACATGGTGGGGGGCGGGTGTCATCAAAAAGACATGACTGCTGGCTGATACATGAGCTGGACGTGGGCACTTGGAGACTCACTCCCTTTCCCATTCTTGGAATATGGATGGGTTTCATTTGCCTCTCCTACTCCCAGAGGCTCTCCCAGGACACAGCCTTGAGACAGCAGTGTGATGTTGAGAACCCCCGCACAGTACACGTGACTGAACCCAGTGAAGAACTTTTACGAACTTTTAAGATGTGGCGGGCAGGTGGGGGAATCCATTCACCTTGGGGTTGCCCAGTACAAGGCTCGTAAAGAAGTTCCCTCTACTCATTAAATCTGCCACCTACCACTAACTAGGAGCGGCCTGCCTCTTTCTTCCATCTCTTCCTGCCCTTCACATATGGAGGGTGGTTTCAGATTATAGCCAGGAAGTTCCCGAGAGGGTAGCAAACTGGCACAGATCCAGACGGGCCATTTTAGTCTGCCAAAGGGGAGCTTTGTGCCAAGGATGGCAGAATAATATAGTAGTTAAGGTTGATGACATCATGGGTGTGCTGCATCAACCCCAGACGGCTCACATTTGAACAGTTAACATGAAGGAAAAATAACCGTCTATTTTATTTAAGACACCTCTATGTTTGGGTCTCTGTTATTATTGCTGAAGTTGTGTAGTACTCATATTCCGGCACAGCCACAACTCATCTGACCTGGAACTTTCCCTGTCTTCGACTGGCTCACACCACATTTATGTCCTTCAAAGTTTTTCTTTTAATTCTTTTTTAAAGTTTATTTATTTATTTTTTTAGTAATCTCTACACCAGGCCCGAAATCATGACCCCCAAAATCAAGAGTCACACACTCCTCTGATTGAGCCAGCGAGGCGCTCCTGTCCTTCAAGTTTTTGGCAAAGTTATTTTAGGCACTCGATGGCTGTTTCCATTCCTATATGCAACCTATATTGTTATGAATTCTTAGTTCTCATTCCAGGTGTGGATTCCCAAGGAGCGCCAGTCTTCAAAATGAAGTTGGAGTGATCAGAACTGGTGCCTGAATCCTATAAATCCTGAACCATGTTGCCCAATCATTCTGAGTCACTAGCCTGAAGTACATCATGAACTTGATCGCTCATGGTTTTCAGGGAGGTCTGTCTCTACAGCAAGATGTCATTTTCCTTAAAGAAAGAGATCCTGTCTCTGCATTCCCAAATCCCACCGAGGTGGTGCTTCGTGCAGAGTGGAGCAATTATTAAGGGCTCCATAAATACTCTAAGCTTCTATAATTATTGTTATCTGCACAACTTATCTGGGACTTACACACGACCACAGACGGCTAGTTGTTTTGGTGTCACAGCCCATCATAATCATTGGCCAATATGAATATGCAAAGATACCAACAAAACAGGATCATCTGTGCTAAGTTCCGGATGAGTGACAGACAAGAGGGCATCATGGGAGTCCCTGGGAAAGAGAGCATCGGTTCAGCAAGAGTTGGCCCCTCCTCCAGATGTCTTGATGCCAGACAGCAAATCCTCATAGGAAGGAAGAGGAATGAGCTAGGATTCTGTGAGGCTAAAGAGACTGCCCAACTCCCTAAGCAGGTGCCAGCAAAAGAATTGCAAGACAGTATCCGAGGACAGAGCTTCCTTCTCAGACTCCAGGCAGCAGGCAAGCTTGTTTCTGGCACTTGTTTCTGGGTTGAACTTGCTATAGATCTTGAACCTCATTAAAGAAAAAGGCTGAGGTTGCATTGAACTTTTGCTTGGTTCATGCCCTGATCTTTGATGCATGGGGAGTGTCTATAATTAGATAAAGACCAAGTAGTGAGCAAGTTTAGATCCTCTTGGGAAGGAGAGATAGATAAAACTGGTTTTTTTTTCAAGATTTTATTTATTTATTTTTATTTTTTTAAGCAGAAGCTTTATTTATTTAAAACTTTTTAATTTATTTTTGAGAGACAAAGAGACAGTGAGCATGGGAGGGACAGAGAGAGAGGGAGATACAGAATCTGAAGCCGGCTCCAGGCTCTGAGCTGTCAGCACAGAGCCCGACGCGGGGCTCAAATTCACGAACTGTGAGATCATGACCTGAGCCCAAGCCGGACGCTTAACTGACTGAGCTACCCAGGGGCCCCTAAGATTTTATTTTTAAGCAATTGTTATACCCACCCTGGGGCTTGAACTTAAAACCCCAGGCTCAAGAGTTGAATGGTCTATCAACCGCGCTAGCCAGGTGCCCCAATACAACATTTAGAAGAGGGAGCTTCATGCAGGTCCGGAATTAAGGGCCAACATTGGGAAACAGGAATGCTCTGGAGTGTGAAGGTGGGGAGGTAGGATGGGCTGAATGAATAGTAGCCTGGAGTCAGGAAAATGCATACCTTGCTTGGTCAGAGTTGATAGTTCATGTAGGAGGTGTAATGGACATATTTTTGTGGGGGTTTTTTTTGTTCATTTGTTTGTCTTCCTTTCAGGAATTGTTCCTCCATTATTCTTTGTGGTTTTGATTTGTTGGTCAGTCACATGGCCCCACCTTCCACCTGGATTTGAGACCTAGTCTGTCCAATCAGGGCACATGATATCTCTGGATTAGAATGGGGAACTTCTCTGAGGAGGCACGTGAACTAAGCAGAACCAGAGTCCTCTGGAGAGATTAATAAGGGTGCACGAGAAGGGATTATTTCCTCTTTTCTGTGATTGCTAGCTATGAAGACAGTGTAAATGTAGCTTTGCTTTGGGCATCAGTGTTGTTCCAGAGAAGGCTGTCTAAGAATTAAGTCAACTTGGAAAGATAAAGAGCCATGAGGGGAAGGAAGAGGTCCTGAACGCAGAGTGTGAATCCTGGGCGCCAACTGTGCCTGAAGCAAAACTTTCCTCCCACATTGGACTTTCCCATTACAAGAACCAATCGATTCCTTGTATGTTTCTGCTATGTTGCATTTCTGTCACTTGCAACTGAAAGAAATCGGACTAATACTGGACTGACTAAAGATAAGATTAGAAAGTAGATAAAGTTGTGTGCGCTAAATGCTTGCCAATAAAGTTTGAACTTATTTTTGAAAAGGACAAGATAAGCCATTTAAATTAGGAAGCTGTTCAGGTGGCGTACTGGAGTTTGTTCAGTGGAAAGGGCACATCCTAGAGCTGCTTCAAGTCCTGGCAGTGTTTTCTCAACTACAGAATGGGAGTAATCTCATGTACTTTGCCAGGGGACTGTGAGAAATACATTATGTAATATATTAAGCACCTAATACGTTGTCTGGTACACTTGAAGCGTAATAACTCTTCCTATGGTGATAGTGGTGGTGGTAATGGTGATAGAAGATGAGGGAGGAGCAAGAGGAAGGGAAGGAGGAGGAGGGGGCTGAGGAGGAGAATGGGGGAGGCTGTTCTTGGAATAAGTTGGCTGGAGTGGACATGAGTAAGAAGGATGGTGATGAAAGCCACTTTCAAACATCAGCAGGACTAGCGGCAGTCTGGAAGTGTGAAGTGAGTGAAAGGAAAAAGTCTATTATGATCCCCAGTTAAAATCTCTGTTGAAATGGCTGAGTCTTGAACTTTTTCTTCTTTTGCATCCATACCATGAAAAATAGGAAAAAACAACAAGGGGACAACTCTGTGTGTGTGTGTGTGTATGTGTGTGTGTGTGTGTGTGTGTGTGTGTGTGTAGATGTACTTGCATATGGGAGGCAGTAGAAGCTAAAAAGACTCCATTGAATAGTCTTCCGACCTAGCGCCCACTGCAGAATTTGCAGGGGCCTGTGCAAAATGAAAATTCGGGTTCTTTGTTCAATAAATCAATAAAACAGGTTTTTTTCTTTCTTCTATGGTCTTTTTCTTGATCTGTCTTAGTAGTTTTGTTATTTGTTTGGTTTTGCTATTTAATGTGACAGTATCTCAGATATTGGGATACTTAGAGTGCCCGCAAAACCCTCCAGATGCCGGGGGGCCCTGCCCTGCAACTTGGCGAGTGCCTGACCTTGGTCCTTGGGCCCAGGCCCCACGCCAGGAGCATGGGGCAGCAGTGGTCACTGGGCAGGGGTACACAAAGACAGGCAGACAAAAACAGGAGACAGGGAGGTGGTGAGAGATGGGATTTGGGGTGGGTTGAAGTTCCAAAACCTGGCACAGACTGCAACGTCCCGTTGGGCTTCAATTAGAAAGTACAAACCAAAGATAAGATTATCACAGAGACTGTCCAGTTCAGCCAGTATAGCGTGGGACTCTTGATCGCAGAGTCGTAAGTTCAAGATTCATGTGGAGTAAGAGATTACTTAAAAATAAAATCTTTTTTTTTTTTAAAAAAGATTAGATTATCAGATATTTCTAGATGATGGCCACAGACCAGTAAACTCCAAGCTTGTGGTCCTCTTCTATGATAATTTTATACATCAGGGGGCCAGGGGGCCAGTTATTTGGCCAAACGTTATTCTGTGAGTTTCTACAAGGGTGTTTTTGGGTGAATTAATATTTAAATCAGTAAATATTTGGCCAAACATTATTCTGTGAGTTTCTATGAGAGTGTTTTTGGGTGAATTAATATTTAAGTCAGTAGACTAAGTCAAGTAGACTGCCTCCTCTAATATGGATGGAACTCATCCAATCGACTGAATAAAACAAAATGGCTGACTCTCTTCCAAATAACAGTTTTTTTCCTGCTTTCAGACTCATACTGAAGCATCAGTTCTTTCTGGGTCTTAAGCCTCCTGGCTTTTGGACTGGAACTTACATTATTGGCTCTCCTAGTTCTCGGGCATTTGGACTCTGACTAAAATTAAACTATCAGCTTTCCTGGGTCTGAGGCTTCCTGACTACCCAACAGATATTGGGGTTTGCCAGTCTCCGTAATCACATGAACCAATTCCTTATAATAAATAGCCCCCTTTTCCATCTATTTCTTTGGAGAACCCTAATACACCTTCTGGGTACTGGGCTTGTGTGACTACACCGGTCATGTATCCATGACGCCGGCCCTGTTCCTGCTTTCTCCACTTGCTACCACCATCCTACACAAAGAAAGAGACTCGAGGAAATTGTTTTGTAGGGAGAAGAAATTGCCTTGGTTCTAATGAGCTATCAGTAATGTCTTGCTATTCTAATAAAGGACAAATACATTTTTAATATCTGATAATAAGGGTTTAGACTCCATAAGACAGTGTACGAATTTCCAGTGTTTCAAGAGCACAGACCGAAACAGACTGAGGTAGCGGAATACTTAATTTCATATGTAAAGGGTAAGAATTCAGAGGTCATAACCGAACCAAAATCTATCCTTCATACAGTGGGCTCAGCTCTTCACCCTGCGAATGATCAACAGTACATTTTGTGCTGCAGGACAAGGCCAAAGCCCTGGAGCCCGATGTCAGACTCAGAACTATCTTGGAATTTTACAAAAGTAATACAGTGTAAGTACTGTATATTATTTACACTCACAGCAGACTCTGGAACAGCGCTCTGTGCTCAAATACATTCACATTTCTGAAGTAAAACACGTGAATATTTATGCTAGTTGGCCAAAGATTATAAATAGCCTGTCAGTCTAGGTTAAGATTTAGCTTTCAAATGAGTTCAGGTGAGGTCAGATTTTGCTGCCAAATGAGTTACAAACACTCAGTTTGTAGAGCTTTCTGGATTTGGGAAATGCAGGTCAGAGTTAGTGAATTTGTAGTTTCTCTTTCCTTGGATGGCTTCACCTGCCATTCACATCCACATTCCTACTGCAAAGAAGTCAGAACAAAATGAAAGGGGGGAGAGCATCTTATGATCCAGAAGAATGGTTGAGAGGAAGCTGTAAGGGTTAGCCTTACCATGCTTTCCACACCCTGTGGCCCCACCAACTGAGAGCTACGTGAGCCTAGAAAATGAATCAGAACCAAGGTGCGGGAGGCAAAAATCCCCACCGCCTCTCTGGAGTTGTTCCTTCATGCACTGCAGCACACCCACGGAAACTTCCTCCTAAGGCGCCTCAATGGCGGCCGCCAGCCCTTGGGGCCCTGGACTGGGAAAAGTCATTCAACGCTTTAAAAAAAACATTTATGTCTGTCAACTGAGGGACTGGTTGTACTTACGCTTGGGGGACAAGCTTTCAGAGACTGTCTACAACATCCAGTCCCAGAAAAATTCTTTGGAAGCATTATCTTCAAATACATGGGGTGGGGAGTTATCTGTGATTATCACAGACACGGCTAACTCCCCACCCATGTCTTCCCAGCATATCTCTGTCATGCTGTCAATTCAGTTGTGTTTTAAGACACAGCTAGAGGCCTTATTAACATTTTATGATGCTGTCTTGGAAATCTCAAGGTCTCTGTACAAACATTGTTTGAGTTTTTCTTTAGAGGATGTAAATTCCAAGCAATTGAATGTTGCTCCTGTTAAAGGTAAAGGAAGGCTTTGCCCATGGGGACCTTTCTGGGTGCCAGGACCTCGTCATCCATCTTGGAATCTGACGTACCCTCGAAGGCCCAGGACCAATACCATCAGGTCTGACAAAACCAGGAAGAGAGTCTTACCTCGTTTCTCCAGTTGAGCTCTCACATCTGAGTTCTCACTGAACATTCAGGTTTTCTTATATAGCATCAATTACTTTTCATCTTGCCAAACTATATCTTATCCCTAAATAAGACTGTTTTTGTTTCTCTGGAAAGCACTCATTTTTACATCTGGAACTGCTCCTAGGACCAAACCTTCATGGAAGCAAATACTTAATGTTCTTCTTAATAAATGAATCATTTTGGACTGAATTTCATTTTCCTTGCAGCAATCTAGGTTAAAAATTCCTAGTAACCTGGAGCACCTGGGTGGCTCAGTCGGTTGAGCCTCTGGCTTTGGCTCAGGTCATGACCTCACGGTTCGTGGGTTCGAGCCCTGCGTTGGGCTCTGTGCTGACAGCTAGCTCAGAGCCAGGAGCCTGTATTTGGATTCTGCATCTCCCTCTCTCTCTGACTCTCCCCTGCTCATGCTGTTTCTCTCTCAAAAATAAATAATAAAAAAACATTTAAAAAAATTCCTAGTAACCTAACAATTTTGTATGTTCCAGCAAATGCTCTACAAATACATTAAAGGGTGTAACCAACTGTGTCTTAAAGATTTTTCCCTTCATTGTTACCAATAACTTGTTATGCTATTGTTTATTGTTATGAATATTTGTGTGCTTAACTTTATCAGTATTTGTTTCCCTATTAGTTCACTAAGAATGTACATTCCTTTAAAAAAAATTTTTAGCGGCGCCTGGGTGGCTCAATCGGTTAAGCCTCCGACTTCAGCTCAGGTCAGATCTCACGTTCGTGGGTTCGAGCCCCGCATCAGGCTCTGTGCTGACAACTAGCTCAGAGCCTGGAGCCTGCTTTCGGTTCTGTGTCTCCTTCTCTCTCTGCCCCTCCCCCTCTCCTGCTCTGTCTCTCTCTCTACCAAAAATAAATAAAACATTAAAAAAAAATTTTTTTTAAATTAAAATTTTTTTTAACATTTATTTATTGTTGAGACACAGAGAAAGACAGAACATGAGCATGGGAAGGGCAGAGAGAGGGGGAGACACAGAATCTGAAGCAAGCTCCAGGCTTTGAACCATCAGCACAGAGCCCGATGTGGGGCTCAAACTCACAAACCATGAGATCATGACCTGAGCTGAAGTCAGGCACTTAACAGACTGAGTCACCCAGGTGCCACTAGGAACATAAATTCTATCTTAAAAAGGATCTAAAGATCTCTGATAAATTATTGGTGAAACTGGATTAGAAAGATAGAGTGTATTATTTTAAAAAATCAGATTACTCATTAATTACTCAACACCAGTCACTACTGATTGTGCAATAATGAAAGTAAAATTTCAAAACAAGAGACTCAAAATGGAGTCAGGAAATTACACTATGAATGGAATGGGTAAAAGAATTAGGACTTAGCAATTTTAAGGGTCACATCTGTCCCTAGGAATTTAACCAGCCACAGTGTTCACAACAATAGAGTATGTAAAGGAATGCTTGTTATATTGGCTCACATTAAGCCAGGGCTTTGAAGTGCTGAAATTCAAGCGAGAAACCTACAGTAATCCCCACTGCCTGAAGAAAGAGAGAAGTGATTTATTTCATCACCGGCAACATGATCATTCACTATATTGACATGCTAAGGCAGTAAGTAATCTAAGATGATTGGTTGAAACTAGAACATTTATCTCTTAGACATGCAGAAAGAGGTATTTAATTAGCAAGGAAGGGTGCCATATAAAATATAAGATGCCCAGTTAAATCTGAATTTCATATAAACAACAGATAACTTTTTTTAGTATAAGGGGGTCCCAAATATTTCATGAATAGTTGGGATTGATGTTTCTGTTCTGATGTTTTGACTTTTTTTTTTTAACGTTTATTTATGAGAGAGAACGTGAGTGGGGGAGAGTCAGAGAAAGAGACAGAGACACCGAATCTGAAGCAGAATCCAGGCTCTGAGCTGTCAGCACAGAGCCCAATGCAGGCCTCAAACCTACGTACTGAGCTGTGAGATCATGATCTGAGCTGCAGTTGAACACTCGACTGAGCCACGCAGGCGCCCCTATTTTGTCACCTTCTAATGTCATAATTCATTCATTCATTTACAGATTCAGCACTGATTTATTGAAGGCTAACTCAATGATGAGTACTATGGAAAGCATGACCACACAGTGGGGAGTAAAACAGACATGACCTTCTCCATATTGTCCCTGAAGTTTAGTAAACTGATATAGACAAGTGAAAAAACAATCACTCTAGGGGCACCTATTTATTTACATAAATAAAAATAAACAATCACTCTAGAGGCACCTATTTATTTACATAAATAAAAATAAACTTTAAAAAAATCACTGTGTGATGTGATAAATAGCATGATTCACAGTTTATTAGAAGGGCAAGTCTCGGGTCAGTAAAAGACTCCCAGAGGAAGTGATATCTAGGCGAGGCCAAAGGCAAGAATGTTGGGGAAGCAGAGGCAGGCTCTTATCAGAGAGTGCCTACCACAAAGGCAAGGCTTGGGGGACGAGAGACATAATGGAGCATCCCAGAAACTGAAAACTCCAATGCTTAGTATGGTTAAACCATAGACCAGAGGCCAGGGGTGGTGAGAAATGTGACTGAAGAGGTACGTCATGGCCAGACCATCACCCGCCTTCCTTAAGCTCAACTGAATGGTCCATGCAGCAAAAAGACAATCATATTTACAAGTTAGGAAGCTCTCACTGGCAGGAGAAGAGAGAATAGGCTAAAAGGGAAGACAGTATGATTGTGGGCTAGGGATTGGGTGTGGAAAGAAAGGGATACATGCAAGAGCTAGTTAAACAGTTACTCCAGAATGGCCTTGATCTTTGGAAAGATGCAATAGCTTTGAGCCTCTTCTTTGCCTTTGCTTTGATGTTGCATATTATATAACAAGGCCCTACTAGCTCAGCTTAGCAGGGCAGTTTTGCCTCAGCCATTGCTCTCTTGCCAACTCAATGACAAAGAAATAGGTGTCTCATAAGGGGATGATGAACCAGATGTGTGTAATTACGTGTATTAACATGTTTAGTAACATGCGTATAATCTACCGACAGTGCGGGTTTTGATTGACCTGAAGGTACTGGAGAAACAACCCGGTAATGGACACTTTGTCAGGACTGTGGACAGAAATGACCCCTTGCTTGACTAGCTATCTAAGAAGGTGACCAGTTATACAGCCTATCCATACAGACAGCTCATATTAGTAGAGAAATATGCTTTTTAATGAGGATGAGCTATGCCCCAAACGTGATGAATAGATTAATGCAAAAAGGAAATTGAAAAGAGTAGTCAATGATATGCAAAAGAATCAAGACCAGAGATGAGCATGGGTAAATGGGAAACCGGAAGAAGTCATCCATGGCATCAACTAAAACAAATAAACAAAAACAAGTAAGCAGATAAGTCACGGTTACTCTTTATTGAAAGTTGATGGTGCACCATGAACTACTTTAATACATGTCATTTAATTTAATTATCACAAATGTACTAAGGAATTCACTGTTGTTCCTATTTTCCACATGAGGAAAACTGTAGCTCAGTATATTTAAGGAACTCTCCCAAGATCACACAGCATGTGAGTGCTGGAGCCAATATTTGCACCCCAGGTTTCTCTGCCTTGAAAGGACAATTGTGTTGCTCATAGGCTCTGGTGTGGCATGAAACGAAAGATACCTTTCTCATGGCGCGGCACGAGATGATATTTCTGAAGCACCCTTCCATGCTAACAGAACAATAAGAACAGTTCATAGGCACCATTAAGTTCATGGACTGCTGGGATCCCCCTGCTGGGAGATCCAAAGGCATCGATGCATAGAAACAACAAGGCTAACAGGGACACACACTAGAAGTTATTCAGGATTCAATACAACCACCTATTACTTCTTAGTTCTACCGATTTAGATGAACACAGGTGATTTAGCCAAAAAAGAATAAGTTACTGATGGTTAATTTATGAATAATTAGAGAACAGCAACGTTCGTTTGCAGCTAGCCCTAGGAGCTATGTTCACCAAGATCCGACTAATCTCGTTTTCACCTTATGTTGATGCTGTTCTGCTGAACTAGAAGATCGAGGGGATGCCATAGGTCTACTCAACCTTGATTTCATCCAAGTTCTTAGTAAAATGCTTTCTGATATCATTGTGAACCCGTGTGAGAATGGTAAGCTGAAAGCTAGCTCCACTGAACAGAGGTGTAGCAACTGAAAAAAGTTACAGCCTGGAAGTATCATGACTTCGGTGTATGTAGGGATATAGTATAGGACATCATACTTAGACTTGTCTTTTTCAACAGATTCTGGATGACTTGGAGAATGTGATCTATCTTTTGAGCTTCAGTTTCATAACAAAATAATTTCTGGAAATCTTCATATGGATATCCAAAGCAACTCCATCTAAAACGTCCAAAAGTGACATCATAATCTCTCTCAGACTTGCCACTCTCTATTCCTCCCTTACTCAGTTAATAGACCTCCATATTTGTCAAGTATCTTAGCTGCACGTGCTTGGACTCACCTTGAACTAGGCAACAAAGGGAAAACATTGTCTCAGGAAATCCCAGGAAATCCTAACCAAATTGTTAGGAAGGACAGGGATGCAAATGGGCCCCAGGAACACCTGAAGCCAGGGTCTCAAACATTATAGAACTTTCCTCTCTGAGCGTGGCTGGGTGGCTCAGCCTGTTAAGCCTCTGACTCTAGATTTTGGCTTAGGTCATGATCTCATGGTTAGGATCAAGTCCCAAGTCGGACTCAGTGCTGATAACGTGGAGCCTGCTTGGGATTCTCTCTCTCTCTCTCTCTCTCTCTCTCTCTCTCTCTCTCTCTCTCTCTCAAAAGCAAATAAATAAACAAAATATCTCTTAAAAAAAGAACTCTCCTCTCTGTTTCTCTTCGCCTTTTGGCTTCATTTTATTTTGCTCAGATCGACTCTATATGGTAGAAAATATGGCTGTCACCTCCATCATTTATATTTTAAACATTGTCTTAGTTCAGGCTACTATAACAAAATGCCATAGACTGAATGGCTAAAATAACAAACAACCAAACATCTCACAGTATTTGGAAGCTGGGAAGTCCAAAATCAAGGCTGTGTCCAGTGAGTAGCTGCTTCCTGGCTTGTAGGCAGTTACCTCCTTACTGTATGGGAAGTACATGGCTGGGAGAGAGCTTATTTCTCTTGTGTCACTTCTTAGAAGGGTCTTAATCCCATTAACGAGGGCTCCATTCTCATGACTTAGTAATTTTCCAAAGGCCTGCCTCCAAATACCATCACATTGGGGATTCGGCTGCAATATATAAATTGGGGGGTTACAAACATTCAGTCCATGGCAAACTTCTATCTCTCAAAAGGCCAGATGAAAGCTTGCTTTTGTTCCAAGTCCAAAATTCTGTACTAGCCCTCTGATTCATTTGGTTTGAATCAGTCGCCCTCCTCTGTATCCATTAACTGTTGTCAGTGGGTTGGGGTTCTCTGATTGTCACATGGGAGATGTCTTCTTACACCAATCAATTAAGGCCATAGGCTCAAAATTATGGGAAAAATAGTATCTCCCTTAAAGTAAACTGTTAACATCTTTCAGAAGAAAAAGTGTAATTTTTTCCTTAGTGAAAAATCGTAGGTCTCCACTCTCATCATGACAAATCCATCCATTCAAATCATTGAATGTTATCCTAGACTCCTCTCCCTCTTCAGCTCCCCCAGCCAATCAGTCAACGAATCCCCAAATGTATCAAATATGTCCCCTTCCAGTTTTCTCCGCAAAGTTCCCCTTTTTTGCTTTAGATCCTCCTCATTTCTTGCCTGAAAAATGGTGGTAGTTTTTTTTGGTGGCACTGTCTCCTATTTTCACCATACTTCATATAACCATCAACACAAACTTCCTAAAACGCAAATCTGGTTATACTTGCAAGATTCTCCATCACTCAATAAAAGAAGTTCCAAACCTCACGTATAATGTGAGGTCCTTCCCAAGCTTAATGCCTCTTCTCTAGTCTCATCACTACTGGCTCCTAGTTTATTCATATTCCAGGATTTCAACTTGCTTCGTCTAGAAATTTACCCAGAGGTCTCACTCTGAAAAAACAAGGTAGGGGGGCGCCTGGATGGCTCAGTGGGCTAAACGTCTGACTCCTCATTTGGGCTCGGGTCAGGATGGCACAGTTTGTTAGATGGTGCCCCCGCTTTGTGCTCTCTGCTGACAGTCTTCCCCTCTACCACTCATGCTCATGCTCCCTCTCTCAAAATAAATAAAAAACATTTTTTTTAAATCTTAAAAAAAAAAGAAAGAAAGAAAAACAAGGAACATCTACTCAACTGTGAAGCAAGACAGTTCTGAAGACCTCTTTTCTCTGCTATTGATGGGAAACTGACCTTACACAGAACCAATGGAGGAAGTAGATAGGGAGACACTCTGATCCGAACTTTATTTTTACAGGTGAAATACTGAGGCTGAGCAGAATAAAGTTACTTTATATAACTTCATCTGATGATCAAGAGCCTAGGTCTTCTGATTCCCATTCCATTGCCCCAAATCTTACACAAAAGAAAACACAAATCTTACAAACAGAAGAGCCAACGAGGGAGGAACAGAATATAGTCATAGGGAAAAAAGGCCAAGAAAAGAAGGAGGGAGTGCTTTCTTTTTCTGGAATCATCCCTAACCTCCAAATGTAAAAGAAAACAAGAGAAGCTTATAAAGGTTAGGGAGAAGGGGGGACCAGTCACTACACACGGGAAGTGGAGTCATAAGAAAAGGAGAAAAGGAGAAATGACTAGCTTAAGAAATCATTTCCTTAGAATGGGGTGGATTCAGGGCCAAGAATAAAGGGCCCAGATGGTTTTAATGATCAAACTCTGCCTTTTGCTTTCATCCGGCTGCAGCAGGCACGGTCACCAGTGAAGGCCATATCCTGTCAGTGGGCTGCCTCACAAGCTCCCATGGTGCCTTGGAAGGTTTTCATTGAGGCCGGGATGCTTTCCCATCCCCCAAGCCTCCCACTAAGAAGCCTGCCTACCCATTCCCGGACTGCTCTGGTGTTCAGGAATCTGGTGGAATGTGTAGGGGGAAGAATTCTCTCAGTTTTGGAAGTCTCTTTCGGTCCTGTCCTTCATTTACTTTAACATAAAATTCATGTTGGGATATGATTTCTGGGTCATCTTAACCTATTTGATAAAGTAAAGAATCGTTAAGGTTTGTGAGAAATACAAAAATACCAATCATCCTGAGGCCAAAAAAGATATTTTGAATACATTTGACTATGAGGAAAATATCTGGTAAAATTCATCTAGAAATAATTCTCCTCTCTTCTCTTCCTGTTGCCTTTTCCCAACAGAAGTTGAACTATTGAGAGATCCCGATGTTGAGGTTACCTCCAAGTACTGAAGTATTCACAAACATTTTACCCCTTGATTGCAAAGCAGAAATGTCGCCCCAGGAGTTCAGAAGTAAATCATTGGCCTTCCAAAGACTGACCCAAACTCCTTTTCCATAACTTGAGTTAACACCAGTATCATGGGACCCCAGTCTGTGTTCTTCTTTCTGTTAGTTTGGAAAGAATGACTAATCTCTGTATACTATTCTTGGACTGTTATTTTGGCCAGTTTAGGAGGAACGGACCAATACTAATAACATCCAACATTTATAGCACATTCACAGTTTACGAAGGCTTTTTCCATTGACTCCTCACAGCAGTTCCCAGATGAAGTGTCTTGACCTGTCTTATCTTGACCAAGTGGTGAAGCTAGTCTTCTGAATCCAGCCTTCAGTCTTCACTGTGCACTCGACAGGGTAAGTAATGGTGGCCATAACCAGCAGCCTTCATGTTTCAGTGGTGAAGCAAGTGCAGAAAAGTCACCTCCAGTTCTTGTCACAGCAGTGTGGGGTGGAGGGGCTGGGGATTCTGTTTCATCCAGTCATGTGGGCGGGATTCATGTTCAGTCCACCGGCGCATCATGGTTTCCCTCACATGGTCGCCAAAGCCACTGGAGAGGGAGAGAAAGGGGGTCGGGCCAGGCCTGGAAGTGGAGAACATCACTTCCACCCAGGTTCTTCTGTCCAGAACATCATCTTAGCAAGGGAGGCTGGAATGTAATTCAGCTGCTCACCCAGGCTCATGAGCCTGGGGAAAGTGTATTTGAGAGCTTTGCCCTTAGAACTTTGGTTTATCAAGCCTCCACGAAGTCTGTTCTGTGGGGTCCTTTTCAGAGTCCTTTCCTCCTTTAAACTCCCCAGATTTCAGGGGTTAAGCGTCTGACTTCAACTCAGGTCATGATCTTATAGCTTGTGAGTTCCAGCCCTTCATCGGGCTCTGTGCTGACAGCTTAGAGCCTGGAGCCTGCTTCAGATTCTGTGTGTCCCTCTCTCAATGTCCCTCTCCCATTCACTCTGTCTCTCTCTCAAAAATAAATAAAAATCATTAAAACATTTTATAAAAAAATAAACAATAAACTCCCCAAATTTCTACCTATTCCTATTCACTTTTAGCCCTTCCCCAGAGGCTGCTTTGAGATCAATTCAGTTCTCATTTTGTTTAACTCTTCGCCTGTGTATTTCTCTTTACCCTCATGAAACATAAGCTCTTTGTTGTTTGTGTTTTAAACATTAGTGTATTTTTGAGAGACACAGAGTGTGAGCAGGGGAGGGGCAGAGAGAGAGGGAGACACAGAATCTGAAGCAGGCTCCAGGCCCTCAGCTGTCAGCACAGAGCCCGAAGCAGGGCTTGAACTCAAGGACCATGAGATCATGACCTGAGCTGAAGTCAGACGCTAACCCACTGAGCCACCCAGGCGCCCCTCCTAAGTTCTTTGAAGACAAAAATGTGTCTCCTAGCACAATACTGTAAGACACAGTCCCTCCAATCTCCTTCATTGACCTGCTTTCATCTTAAAAACTCAATTCCGCCCTACTATGCACAAGATGTTCTTGGAGCCATAGGGAGTAGCAAAGAGGAATTTCCATGGGGTCTTAAGAAGCTTATGCACAAAGCTAATGTGAAACTGCTACAAGGCAGGTAGAAATAAAGAGCTAAGGAAACACAGGGGGGAGACTGATTCTGAATTGAGGGGAAGGGACTAGAAGGATCTCACTGAAGAGTTAATAATCATTATAGAAATAGCTAGCAGTTACGGAGTTGTCGCTGTGTGCCAGAGCCTGGATCACGGTGCCTTATGTATACTGTTTTATGTCCATCTCTTTACAACCTTATGAGATGGCGCTTGTGCTGCTCCCATTAGCCAGATCGGAACAGACATTGGAAAATGTGTGATAAGGGCACATTATTGGGACAATTGGTGAAATGTCCTTATGGACTGTAGATCAGATAGATAATAGTATTGTATGAATGCTAATTTTCTTGATTTTGATAAGCATTTTATGATTCCATAGGAGAATGTTTTATTTATAGGAAATTCACCCTCAGGTATTTAGACATAAAGGAGCATGATACAAACTGACTCTCAAATCTTTCAGACATTAGTAATAATTGTGTGTGTAAATATGTGAGTGCACGCTCATGTGTGTTTGTGTGTGTGGAGAGAGAGAGAAAGAGGGGGAGCTGAGGAGAGAATGTTAAAAGAGACGTGGCAAAACATTAACGATTGGTGAATGCAGAGGACAGGTACCTGGAGGTTTGGTGCTACTCTTGAAATTTTCTGCAGGTTTAAAAATATTTCAAAGTGAAAAGTACAAGAGAAAAGAAAGAAAACTAACAGAGAGTAATTGAGTGAATTGCCCAGCCCAGACAGCTTGAGAAGCGTGGGCAGCAGTCTCCTCTGGAATCCATTAGCGTTACCGCCTGGGCACCACGAAGGACACAAGTCCTTTGTGCCTACTCATCTGCCCTGGCGCTGTCCACCTCCTCAATCACACTGCAGCTGCCCCAGGCCAACGAGGCACTTCCCCGGAAGTGGGAAAGCTCTGCCATTCAGCTGGCACCTGCTGCTGGTCAGGCAGACACTCTTCGGTCCCTGCTTCTGGATTTGGATGAAACATCCTGCTGCAGGCCATGGGATGGATAGAAGGGAAAGAATGACCCATTCCAGCCAGGGGAAGCTGGAGAGAAGCTCTCCGCTCCTCCCTGTCTCCCTGTGGCTGTGGACTAACGTGTGAGAAAAGTTCGTGTGCCTGCATGACTGCCTGTGTTCAACGCAGTAGAACATCATGTCATATTGCTTCACATCCTCCCTTGTCCCACTTCACTTTCCCCATCCTCGCTGCCTTGGATCTGTGCCTCCCCAGTGTAGCGTGAGCACTTTAATCTTTGCCTTGGGCTCTGTTTTCTAGAATAAGAGGGCTAGAAAAATAACGATGTGATGGTGCTCCTAAATCTGAGCTGGGTCCTGAAGATGGGTCAGAGCCTGGCAGGAAGAAGAATGAGATAAAGGAATTAGATGTAGGAGGAGTGGGCTGCACCAGGGATAGTGGGAAATCGTTGGGTTGGACAGGGGAGTGCAGACAATGACATTAAGATGTAATAGAAGATGGTGGGCGTGGATGCCAGCTGTAGAATTGTTGCTGTTTTTTGTAAGTAGGCTTCACACCCAATGCAGGGCCCAATGCGGGGCTTGAACTCACTACCCAGATATTAAGACCCGAGCTGAGATCAAGAGTTGGATGCTTAACCACTTAACCAACTGAGCCACCCACCCTGCTGTAGAGTTTAGACATTTTGTCGACACCAGAGAGAACCATGATGACTTTACAAGGTAGGATTGATGCAATAATAATAACAACAACAACAACAATAATAATGACTAATGTTGATTAAGCACATACTATTTCCTAACCTTTGCCCTAAGCATTTTTCATAAATTATTTTATTTAACCCTAGCCATAATTGTATGAGATGAGTACTAATTATTATTTCCTAAGGCTTAAAAGGTTAGTAAACTTGCTCAAGGTCATACAGATCTTGAACTCCAACTTTCATGCTCTTTGCCACCAGAGCTGGGTTTAGAGACATTACTTCAGGGGAATTGTGGAGGACTGATTGGA
Organism: Mungos mungo; assembly: GCA_004023785.1. NCBI lineage: Eukaryota > Metazoa > Chordata > Mammalia > Carnivora > Herpestidae > Mungos > Mungos mungo. Next base: position 29,630 of record PISW01006691.1, on the reverse strand, counting down.
GGTAGAGACTTTAGAAATAGATCTGCTCTGAGTGGAGGATTCTTCCAGCTTTCACAAAAAAGAAGCTGGGAGGAGGTGTTAAACACATCTTTCCTTTTCCACGTGCATTTTTTCCATTTATTCATTCATGATCACACTTACAGCACAATGGGCACTGATCTTAAAGCTGGGGTTCAGAGAGTGAATGAAGGGGGTTCTCCTGTCCTCACGGACACTGCACAGTTGTGAGGGAGATAGAAATTAATCCAACAATCACACATCTATCATTGCAGACTCCCATGTGCTCTGGAGGAAAAGTTCAGGGAGCCAAGAGAGCATATTCCAAGGATGGTGTAGTTGGGCAGACACAGATCCCACTTTGGAAAGTAATCTCTGTACTGGGAGTCTGGGGGGCTAATGGAAACCAGTCAATGGAAACCAACATATGCTAACATCTTCTGAAATCTAGTAAGTCTGTAATTAAGCTCCTGATTGCTTCCAGCCCCGAATCTCCTCAAGTGGATCTCATCTCTGTTCATGAAAATACCATCTTCCGTGTTGCCCGTGGCCAGAGCATGGTGGCCATGTTTGACTCCCATTTCTCAGGACTTGTATGGAACTCATCAGCAGGACCCACTGTCTTGATCATTGGAATGCACTCCGTGTGCAGAAATGCAGGAATTTTTACCTCAATATCCAGGGTTCATTGTCTCACTGCTCCGAAGAATGAAGAGGTAGACACAATAAAATGAGCAGCATGCAGAAGTTTAGCAGAGAATAAGATTATAAAGTAATGGAAGCTCTTTTTACAGAGTGGGGGCATTCGAAAGTGAATGCCCGTGACAATAGGCAAGGGTCTTTCTTTTATAGGGTTTGGGTTGGCCCCTTTCCTTCTCCCTTGTTCCTTCTCCCTTTCTACCCTTCTTGGCTGGAGAACTCTAAATGTCTAGTCATTCCTTTTTGATTGTCTCCTTTCCATTGCATGAGGGGAGGTCTATGGCCATACCATTCCTTATGGGTCATACATTTAACGGTCTACTTATTTTTAGTCAGGTCTTTTGTTTATCAAATTTTTGAGGGAAACCTGAGGGGGAGTAGGTAGTGTCTGTCACTTTCTCAAGAGGAACTTTATGTCTGAGGCAGTTTGCTCAGAGGTCAGATGTTCCCAGAGGATATGTTTTAAAATATGTGTTTTTCCCCAAGCAGGAGCCTTCAAGACCTAGCCTCTTTTCTGCCTACTGAATACTATCTTTTCCTATCATACCAGCATTTCCCACCATCACAGCTGCTACTGCCCCGGTCCAATCCATGCTCATCTCTCCACAGGACCATTCTGATAGCCTCCTCACTGCATTCCTTGCTTCTGCTCCTGTTCCTTATAGTCTATTCTCGACAGATATCAACAGATCTTGTTAAAATGTCAATCATGTGCCCAGGACCCTCCACCAACACCCTGTGTCAGACAAAAATCCAAATCCTCACAGTGACCCACAAGGCTCGTTGAAACTCCAGGCCCTTCCCCAATGGCTCTGCTCACCTCTGAGGCCTCTCCTGAAAGTCCTCTCTGCTTCTTTTGTACCAGTCCAGCCAGAGCAGCCTGCTTGTGGTTCCTTAACACCTAGACTCAAACCTCTGTCCTTCCTAGCTTATCTGCCAGGAAATCCTTGCCCACCTCAACCCTACTAGCACTTCCCATCCCCCTTCCTGTACCACAGCTAACTCATCGGGCTTCTTCTAATAAGTTCTTTCGTTTATGGTCTGCACCCCACCACCTCTAGAATGTAAACACTCTTGTGCTAACTCACTGCTGTGCCGCGGGCATTGAAGTCGGTGTCCGCCACGTGGCGGACACTCGGTGAGTTCTTGTCAAAAAGCTTAATTAAGAACTTTTGAAGAGCTCAAGAGGAAGAGGAGAAGAGGTCCTTCTGGAAGCCTAGCCCCCCCCCCCACTACCTCGTGGCTTTCTTTGGGCATCAGGAAAGCACCTGGGTGCCTCCCCTCTGGGGTAGACGTTGCGATGCCCACCTCATATCACACTTTGGGAAAGAAGATCAGCTCAGCCCCTGCCGGGGATTACCTCCGCTGACCAGAGCTGCCCCTCCCCACATGGGCTGGCTGAGTGCCCTGGGGTGAAAAGGCCCCGCTCTCTTGTCCCAGTCCAGAGCTCTGAAGGATCCTCCCATCTTCAGAACTCCCTGTGCGGTTGGCTGAGGCCCTCATTGGACCCGCATGACCCCCTCTCCCTCCCCCTCTACCTGATTGCGCTTCCTTTCCTTCCTTTCCACAGCCGTGGATCACAGGAGCCCTCCCTCTAAGCCTCTGGCACAATAACTCCACTTCAGAGTGGACTTCCCAGGAGACCCAGTCTGTGAGAATGCCCCCTCCCCAAATCAAGAGGCGTCTCTGTTTCAGATCCTGAGACTCACCAGTAGTGACCCTTCGTCATCCCAGGCAAAAACAGACGGTCTCCAAGAAATGACATTTGACTTCATAAGGGCCAAGAGGTCAGTCACCTCTGAACTCACAAAATCAATGGCAGGTCATTAAAGGAGAAAATACGAAAGATATCCAAGGAAATCTAAAGAAAGGGGATGTCAGCACTGGGACTTTGGGAATCAAGTGCCATGCTCGGGTGACGGGGACCTCCTGAAAAGGGTTCATATCCCTTTGTGAGGATGATGGGAAGGCTGTGGTCTTCTCTGGACCTTGACTTCCAAGCCTAAGGAGGGTTAATGGAGTCTCACTTGCAGGCAGACTGGGGTAGGGAGAGGTAATGCGGGGCAACTCACAGGTTGCTAGGCATATTTCTGTGTTGTTCCTACATATCAGGACCAAGAATTAAGTTACTCATCCAATACAAATGAACAAAATATGTAAAAACTATAAAATAAAATACATGCTTCCTTAACGTCTTCGCAACTGGAGGAAGCAGGAATCAGCCTACTGGCCGCAAGTCTGGTGCTCCCCAAGCCAGGCCTTGCTGCCTGCTGCTGCTCTCTACAAAACAAATCTGAGCAGGTCTTTGAACCGTCTCAGATGCCGTTTCTAGATACTTTTAGCCGATTACGTAAGGACCAGACTCCTTACCACAATACTGAACATCTTTCACAATCACACCAAAAGTAAACATGCTGGGCTCCGTTCTAATTCTTGGGACATTTTCCCTCCTCCCTGCCCCTACCTTGCAAAATCACTTCCTGTGCCTTAAAGAAGCCCGGCCCTTCCCAGCTCCTTGTTTTTGCATTTGCTAATGCCCCTTTCCCTTTTCCTCCTTTCCACCCCAGCTTCAAGGTCCCCTGTCTATCCACCTCTGACTCTCCCCAACTCCAGCCATAATTCATTGCTTCCACATTTGCTGTCACATAGCACCTTGTCTGATCACTGCTCTGACTTGCCTTTTTTGTTTTTTAATGACAATAGGAATTAATAACAGCTTATGTGTTAATATTGTAAGATATGAAAGTACATAGAGTAGCGAATATGTACCCATGTACATATGTACCCTTCACCCATGTTTTGATTCAGAAGTTGGTTGGTTGGGAGTAGGAGAGGTTCCTAGGTGCTCATTACATTCTTCTGCATGCCATTTAATACCTGAATAATTCTTTGTTAAATTTTTTATTTATTTTTGATAGAGAGAGAGAGAGAGACCATGCAAGGGTGAGCTGGGGAAAGGAAGAGAGAGAGGAACAGAGGATTCCAAGTGGGCTCCTGGCTGACAGCAGAGAGCCCCATGTGGGGCTCAAAGTGAGATCGTGACCTGAGTAGGAAACGTAACCGACTGAGCTACCCAGATGCCCCTCATATCTGAATATTTCATTAAAAAGTGATAGTCTTTCCTTTTCTTTGGCCCCCATCATCTGCCAGAAATACTTTTAATGGTTTCTTGTGTACTGGACTTTCTAGACCTTTCGCTGTTTTCAAACATATGAATGAATAGGCACATTTACCAGTGCATTTATGTTTTACTCAAATGGAATCATACTATTCCTCTTGTTCTATAAGTTTTCAATTAATAGGGCAGTTTCAGGTGGCAAGGAAATTGAGCAGGTGGCACAGATAGAACAGAGAAGCCCACCATGGCTTCCCTATCATCACCGTCTTGTGTGATTCAGATGTTAAAGTCGAAGAGCTGACGTTGATACAGTATTAATCGACATCCGTAGTTTATGTTAGGGTTCAGCCTTTCTGTTAGGTTCTCTGAAACGCAGAAGAGTTTCACCCTCCCTAAGAGCCCACTGTGCTCCCCACCCCACCCCCACCCACCTCACCCACTGGCAACGCTGATCTTCTCCCTGTATTGGCACTTTTACGTTTTCCAGAATGTCACAAGGTTGGAATCAAAGAGCACATTTTCTTTGCAGACTGCCTCCTTTTACTTAGCAGTATACATTTTAGGTTTTTCTGTGTCTGAGGCTATAATTTACCTTTCTATTCTTTTTTTTTTAACCTTTGTTTATTTTTGAGACAGAGACAGAGCATGAGTGGGGGAAGGGCAGAGAGAGAGGGAGACACAGAATCTGAAACAGGCTCCAGGCTATGAGCTGTCAGCCCAGAGCCCTACGCAGGGCTCAAACTCACAATCTGTGAGATCGTGACCTGAGCCAAAATCAGACGCTTAACCAACTGAGCCACACAGGTGCCCCGATAATTTACCTTTCTAATTGACATTTTCCCCCATATCCTTACATATACATGTACTTTTTTCTCTTTAATAGCTACGTCAGTATGTCTTGCTAGGATTGTAAAAACTTCTTCATCTTTTTCCTTCTCAAGGGATGTGGTTTTTTCAAGTTTTATAATTGTGTGTTTACATATCATTGACTCCCCATAAAGTTTGTACTCCTTAACCAATAAAACATGGTGCTCAATAAACAGCGTTGCTGCTGTTCACAAAGAAGAACTGTAAACATAAGAAAGGGTGGTGGCCACTCAAAGCAAGAAGAGGGAAGGGTCTCATAGGGTCCCATAAGTGGTGGCAGAGGAGCTAAGGGGAGGGAGGGAGTAGCAGGCTGGGGGAAGCTGGGCCACAAAGACTTAACAGAGGAAGCCGGGTTGGGACTTGAGCCTTAAAGGGGAGGGAGGGAGGGGTCCTGGGTGGCTCAGTCAGTTAAGCATCTGACATTTGATTTCAGCTCATGTCATGATCTCACAGTTCCTGAGATCATGCCCCACATCAGGCTCTACACTGACAGCACAGAGGCTTCTTGGGATTCTCTCTCTCCTTCCCTCTCTGCCCCTCCCCCACTTGTGTGCACACGCGCTCACACACACCCTCTCTCTCTCTCTCAAAATAAATGAATAAACATTAAAAAAAATGGTTGGTTGGGGTTAGGAGGACTGGAGATTTTTATCCCATTTATTTCTAAAATCAAGAAGCAACCTCAGTGAGGCGAGTTTGAGGGTCACGTTGGGTGTAGAGATTACTAAAAAGAAAATAATAATAAACTTGAAAAACAAGCAGCAACCTCAGTTTGCTGGTGCTGTCATCACTGCCCAGCAGCCTGGGGGCCTGGACATATGCCTACCTTGAATGCTGCCACATGTAGGAAAGACAGAATCACTATTAAACAGTTTTCCTAAGGCCATGGATGTGCGTGGTATGACTCCCAGGCAGGCCCTGGCCAAAAAAGGCAAGGAGGACTGGCCTCCAGGAGCTCTTGTTCCAAAAATATTCTTTGCTTGTGGAAACCAAGTAAGTGCAGAAGGACTCATGGGCTGATTGCCTGACTGCTCCTGGGACCGCATCTCGTAACATTTCTGACCTCTCTGGTGCAGAGTGAGTCACGGTGCAGTCCATCTTCCCTTTCTACACGGACTGTTCTTGTACGTGAGAGCCACATCTTAGCCACCTTAATTTCTTCTGTGGCACCTACAACCTAAATGACTATATGAATGAATAGTGTGAGGAGCTACCACTCCTAATTTGGGTTCCCCCAGGAGCATACCCTGAAATGGAGATTCTAGTGAAAGTAGTTTATTTGGGAAGTGACTCAGGGACAACCATAGGGAGTGGGAAGTGAGATGGGAAGGGAAGGCAGCCAATAAGTCACGAAGCAAGCTATTTCTGTGGACAACTGGAGCCGAATCTCCCAGGGAAACTCTGGGAAAAGGTGCAAAACATGTCCTGGGAATTATCCTACAAGACGGCAAGATGGCTGAGATATTTACATGCTGACCCCTAAGAGCCGCTGGTGGAGGGCTGTTCCTGGGGGTGTAATAATTTGTAGCCCTTCAAGCCTGCCATATACAGGATGACAGGGTGACCCCCTATGGTTCCAAGAAAGTCCCTCAGACTCTGAGGGGCAGATGCTGGAAGGTGGAAGTCAGCCAGAGCACACTGACATGGTAAAGTCTAAGGGCCATGAGTAAGGGCCACATTTGCTATACCACCCTTTAGGAAAAATAGTCACAAGAGAACTAAATCTCCTCTACAAATCTGTAACAAGTGGATGCCCCTGCCCATCCCCCTACCTGAAGTGATGGGAGACGTGGTACATCCCAGGGCGAGCGACCTCAGTGTCAGCAACCCCCAGTGTTAAAAGTACCTCCCATTTGCTCTAAGTCTCCCCATCTAGAAATATACCAGGGGCTGCTAGTAGAGCCCTCCGTAGCTACTCAGAACATTGGAAGTATGTTCCATATGTCCGCCCTTCAAATATCTGAAAACGACTGCAACAGTCCCTCTGTTAGTCCTTGGCTCCTTCTCTTTTAAACTCCTCCAGTCCCTCCAGGATATTCCTCACAACGTGACCTTGCACCCCTCGCCATCCCTCGCACACTCGCCTAAGCAAAATAAAAAAAAAGCAAATAAATGATCTACTGATGACCATGTACAAAGTTACTCTCATCTGTGGCGATCTCTTCAACTCATGTTTTAAAAATCTATGGCCGGGGCGTCTGGGTGGCTCAGTCACTTGAGCATCTGACTCTCCATCTGGGCTCAGGTCATGATCGAGCCCCATGCTGGGCTTTGAGCTGTCAGCACCAAGCCTGCTTGGGATTCTCTCTCTCCCTCTCTCTCTATGCCCATTCCTGGCTTGCATGCTCTCTCTCTTTTCTCTCTCTCTCTCTTTCTCAAAATAAATAAGCTTAAAAATTTATTTTTAATTCTATGGGTATATGACCCAAAGTCAGACCCATAGATCAATTAAATGAAAGAAAACAAGGAGCATCTCTTTCCATTGTGACGGACAGTTGTTGGAAGGGTAGTGTGAGCATGAACCCACCAGGAGCCACGGTAGAAAGCCTAATAATGGAAGTATCCAAGAGAACAACTGAGAATGAGGAGAAAGGGTGAGGCCAGATGACATCACTTGAGTCCCTAGATCCAGCAGAACCTGTAGCCTATAATCTTTGGACTTTTCAGTTGTGGGATCAATAAATAAATCTCAGTGTCTCCACACTGCTCCCCTTCATTCCCTCCCACCCTCCTTGTTAAGCAAGTTTGAGATGAGATTTATTATTTACAATGAACAACCAAAAGAATCCTAACAAATTTGCACTCTGATACTGTACAGCTTACATTTTGTTATAGACACACACACACATTACGAACAGTGTAGAGCACTTTGTAAAGCACCCTCAGGCCCATTTGCTCTGACAAACCTCCAAGAGAAGACAGATTAAATTGCTAGAGTCATTTTTGTAAATAAAGAAACTGAAACAGAGAAGCTAATGGGCTTACCTAAGATCACACAGGTTGCCAGTGGATGGCAGACCAGGTATAAAAACCCAGACCTGCAGGGTTGTAGGTCAGTGTTCTTTCCATTGAATCTTGCTGGAGTCTGGGCTCCTGACCCATCTAGGTGCTCATCAAGCTATGTGATTATCCTCATAAGTTCATCTCTTTGGGCTTCCATTTCTCATCTCTATTGTAAGAGGGTGACAGCTTAGGCCTGGCTGGGATGGCTCTACATCAAAGACCTCTATGAAGAACATCCCATCAATCAAAGACTCAGCACATGCGGGCGCGTGCACACACGGGCGTGCGCACACACACACACACACACACACTAACTCATGCACACTCCTGTCAGATGACATTAAAGTTTCCGATGGTTCTGTTCTGAGAAGCAAACACAATAACCCAAGAGTAACAAAATAATTGTGTAGGCACCCTGTATCCCATCTGGTCTATTCCTGTTCCGGGGGTGGGGGGGACAGTGCCACTTGTTCTAATCTTTTTGTGTTTCAGTCCTCAGACAGAATGAAATGAAGCAGGCTTCGTGTTGCTACCTTCCCCCTGACGCTGAGGGAGTGTGTGCCCTCCCCCCCCCCACCGCCCCTCGTATGGCTTTGCATTCAGGGGTGAGATGCAGGGGTGTTGAGAAACCCGCCTTCTTCCTCCCCTGGGGTGGACACAAGGTTCAAACACAGCTCCAAGGCCATCCCTGTGCTCTCCCAGCTGGGATTTATGGCTTCTCAAGACCACAGACGGGACGCAGTGTGATCGCACACTGATACATTCATGAGAATTTAAAATCCACTTCGAGTTCCTATGTCATGGGCACCTCCATGGCCGTCATTTGATTTGCAGATTCTCTTCACCGTTCTTGGACTTTCCTTCTTCCTGGATACTGTTTACGAAGATTTCTAAAAGAAAGAAGAGCCTGCTGGTTGTTTGCCTTGCTGTATTTTGCCAGACCCAACACAGTCCTTCTCAACAACTGCAACCTAGAGGCTTGTGAGAGAGTCCAGATCACTCTGCCCCACAGACTCCTCCCCATGCCGATTCCCCCCTCATAATCTTTGTTCCAGGAGCTTCTTGTGAAAGGGAGATGCTTCGTCCTGACAAGTCAGCTCATGTTCTGTACTCTGTTCCTTGGAAAATTAATATTACACTGTCATGTGATCACCCTTTAGTGGCCCAGATGTTATTTCAGAATTCGCTTTAGCCAGGAAGACTTTGAACCTTTGCTGGCGGGAGGGTGAGGTGAGCGCAGAGGAGTGTAGAGCATATTTCCAAGGTCAGAAGCCAACAAAACAACAGCAAAGCCTCCATTCATTATTTCACTTGTAATAGAGAAAGCTAAGTGACTATGTGACTATATAAGGGGGGACGCAGTCCTCTGTGTGAAGGAAGAGAGGCACATGGTGCAATTCTCACTTTCTCAGGAGTCAGAAGTTTCTGGATTGGCCAATTATTGATGTCCGAGCTGCTTCAGAGAGGGTCTTAGGGACAGGTCTATATTTTGAATAATATGCATCTAAAACAAAGAGTGATAAGCCTCTAAGATAGATTCGCTGCTGTACAAGCTCACAAACACCAGGCCCTGTATTTTAAGCTTTGGATTTTCTAGTTAGATGCAGGGCAATCCCTTGATATGAACATCAGATACTCCATTCCCTGACCACTGGGGAAGTGAAGACCAAGAGGATTCATGGAATAGGTTAGCGCTCAGAGCAGTGCCTCCTATTAAATTCTGCATGACCGCAACACCAGCTCGCTGTTACCTGATCAGGCACGCAGCCGGATTTAGGTCTCCTGAAATAACTTCCTGGTCTGATCAAACTTGCTAGCCCTGTAAGGGCCAGCTCAAAGCCCATTGTCACTTCTCTCATGAGGACATTCTCAGTGACCTCTCTCTGGCCACAGCCTGCAGTTTTATGCTATCCTTCTTCCTCCTTTGCAGCCATAATCTAATTCAAGCTCCCCACACCCCAGCCTTGTTCTCGGTCTATAATTTTTTAAGTCTATTTTTTAATTTGGAGAGAGACAGAGACAGTGCGAGTGGGAGAGGGGCGGGGGTGGGGGGGAGAGAATCTCAAGCACGGTCCACACTGTCAGTGCAGAGTCTGACATGAGGTTTGAACCCATGAAACCATGAGGTTATGACCTGAGCTGAAATCAAGAGTCAGGTGCTTAACCGACTGAGCCACCCAGGTGCCCCTCTTGGTTTATAATTTTCAGCTGTTTGCTTCTTCCTCTCTCTTCCTCTTCTTCTTGTTTCTCATCTCTGGGGCTCTGGTCCTTGTGTCTCTTTCTCTGTATCTAGCTTCACACCTGTCCTCTGGATCTGATACCCATTTGGCTTCTCTGGAAATGACCAGAGTGCCCTTCTTTGGCTCTAGTATTGGTACTTGCCTTTTGGATCTTGTCTGCTAATGGAAGATCTGGGTATGTCCCCTGACTCATTTCAGTTCCTGGAATCTACCCCAATACTGAGCCCTCTGATCAGCTGGTCTCTGGTTCCGTCCAAAGGAAACTGGACAGCCACAGCAAGTGGGGACCTTGTTCCCTGTGACTAAACGCCTTCCTGAGGCGAGCAGTGGAACTCTGCTGAGGCGGCGCCAGATCACAGAACAGGCAAGGCCTATCCTCATGGGAGTTAGATGTACCCAAATCTGAATTCCAGCTTGTTCTTGACTTCATTTACTTACAATACCAACTTGGGGGCAGTAATGAGCCTCTCTGAGTCTGTTTCTTTGGTTCTAATGAAGTGGGGATAGTAACAATACTTGGCAAGATTGATGTGAGGATTAACTGAGCGGTAGGGTGGAACTTTGAAACACTAACTAAATCTTTTTTGACCAGTACAAACTCTTCTACCTGGTCCCAAGGTGGTGTGTGTGTGTGTGTGTGTGTGTGTGTGTGTGTGTGTTGTAGTGCATGTGATGAAGAATCCTCAGGGAGCCTGGAGGATCAGTGTGCCAGCACAGCCCCTGGCACAAGGCAGACGATAAATGTTACCTTAAAAAGGAAAACCGGGGCGCCTGGGTGGCTCAGTCGGTTAAGCCTCCGGCTTCGGCTCAGGTCAGATCTCATGTTCGTGGCTTCGAGCCCCGCATCAGGCTCTGTGCTGACAGCTCAGAGCCTGGAGCCTGCTTCCGGTTCTGTGTCTCCTTCTCTCTCTGCCCCTCCCCCTCTCATGCTCTGTCTCTCTCTGTATCAAAAATAAATAAAATAAAATTTAAAAAAAGGAAAACCAACAGAGGATTGAGAATCAACAGCTGGAGGATCAATCCTTCCGGTCAGAAAAGCAGGTTGTAGCCAACGGCAGTTGCTTACGCTTACTTTCCAGAGTTTCCAGGACTTAAGCCTGCTGAGTTCAAGACTCAGATTTCAAGAGGGGTAGTTGCTCTGCTATTCCTGAGTGGAGAGGCCTAGCCTCTGGACAGATCTAAGGACATATTGGTGAGGCCCAAATTTTCTAGATTCTCTTTGTTTCTGAACACTGGGCCATGCCATCTTTAGTGTTATCATCCTTCAAAACCCAGTTTTCCCCTGAGGTTTGAGCAGAGCTCCCGACTGAAAGACCCAAACAACTTAAAGTTTGGGTCCTGCACCCGTGGTTGGCAAACTAAGGTCTATGGGCCAAATCCAGCCCACTGACAGTATTTGTAAATGGAACTGCATTAGAACACAGCCACACCATTCATTTGTGCATTGTCCATGGCTGCTTTCTCAATATAATGGCAGGATTGAGAAGTAGTGACAGAGCCCAAAGAGCCCACAAAGCCTGAAACACTTACTATCTGGCCCTTAGAAAATACTTGCTGACCCCCGCTCTACATCATACATGTTAAGACCTTGACATGTCCAACAATAGCCAAATCATGGAAAGAGCCTAAATGTCCATCACCTGATGAGTAGATCAAGAAGATGTGGTATATATACACAATGGAGTACTACATGGCAATGAGAGGGAATGACATATGGCCATTTGTAGGAAAGTGGATGCACCTTGAGAGTGTCATGCTAAGAGAAATAAGTCAGGCAGAGAAGGACAGAAACCATATGGTTGCACTCATAGGTCTAACAGGACAACAGGAGAAATCTAATGGAGGACCAGGGGGAGGGGAAGAGGGAAAGAGACTTGGGGAGAGAGAGGGACGCAAAACTTGAGAGACTATTGAATACTGAAAACGAACTGAGGGTTGAAGGGGAAGGGGGAGGGGGGAAAAGAGGTGGTGGTGATGGAGGAGGGCACTTGTGGCCTGTATGGAAACCAATTTGACAATAAACTATTAAAAAAAACAAGACCCTGACATGTCAACATACAATGTTGTATTCTCTTTTATGTTTCCCACTCTAAATTTTATCTGCTACAAGAAGTATAATCTTGTATGTAAGTATAATCCCCCACTCATCCATTTCTTTTTTTTAAGTTTATTTATTTGTTTTGAGAGAAAGAGAGTATGAGTGAGGGAGGGGCAGAAAGAAAAAGAGAGCAAGAATCCCAAGCAGGCTCCACACCATCAGCACAGAGCCCAGTGTGGGGCTCAAACTCATGAATGGTGAGATCAAGAGCCAGATGCTTAACCGACTGAGCTATCCAGGCCCCCCTCCCGTAGAATCTTCTTAATAAGCCTCCCAGTCAGGCACCAACTGCTCCTGCAGCCTGAAACCCTTTCAGTTCCTTACCTTTCTAGTTTAGGCAAGTCAACCCATCTTTCTGCCTTTCCCTGAGTAGATCTCTCTCTACCCAGCTGACTTCTCCAGGATTATCTCAAGCTCCTTATCTCTCACTAGGTCTTTCCTAATATTCCAGTCTGAAGGCATCTCTACCTTTTTTAAACTCTGTTAATGGACTTTATCTGGTTCCTGAGTGGCCTAGAGACTGCTTCATTCTTTAGATACTGCGTTTCCCCAAACAAGTAGTTAGAGCCTGGAGGGCAGGCACTGTATCTTGTTTTCTATTGTCCCTTCCTCCCTTCACAAGCTATTGCCTCTTTAACAAAGGCTGCTGTGGGGCTGGATAGGTCCTGGCTATTTGCTGTTTGTTTCTGAGCACTGGGCCATGCCATCTTTGCCATACAAATTTGGACTTAGCTGCTTATGTAAAATAGTGCCCAGGAGAGAATCGGTTTGCATGTTGTTGCTTTGCATGAGGGGAGAGTCTTTCCAAGAGGAAGTTTGGCACACGAAGTGGGAGAGGGTGGCATGGTGTTTGCTACAAAAGCTGGGCCCAGGGATTCGTGTGGGCTCTGGAGAGAGAAGGAGCTGCTGTATTCTGCTCTGGGGCCGGGTGATAGGATGGCACAGGGTTCAGGAGCCTTCTCCTAATTTCTTTATAAATTCAGTCTGGTTGTTACAAGGAAGGACCAAGAAAGGACTAAAGAAATACAGGGTGTGTGCGTGTGTGTGTGTGTGTGTGTGTGTGTGTTTGGAAGGTGTTCAGCTTTAAGAGAACTGGTAGACAGCATCCTAGCCTAGGGTTCAGATTTTCACCAAAGCCTTCTTTAAAAATATAGATTATTATTATTATTATTATTATTCAGATACAATGAGGCCAACAGCTCAGGAGACAACTGTCATTGGAAAGGTGCTTTGTTACTTACTGTGCCTGAAAGGAGAGGCCACCGGGAAGCACTAGGGTCAGTTAGGAGGCAGAGGGAGAGGTGGGAAAGGAGAGAAAGGGCCTTTATCGGGCCTTTATCATGGTTTCCATGGGAAGGGAGGCGGGGCCAGTGGATTCAGGAGGATCTGGTTTGAATGGTTTCAGCTCGTGCTGGGGCACAGGGCTGCCTCTGGTTGCCAGGTTCTGGCCGTGGGGTGACTGGGGCTGTAGGTGATCGTGACCCCGAGTGAGAGAGCCCAATAAAGGAAGTATGGGTTCTGAATTGGTTGGTTGCCTATGCATGCTTATACGTTTGCAAAAGGCATGCTTACCGATGAGTCCTTTACTGCCGTTAGGACGTGGCAGGCCCTGGGAGGGACAGTCCTTCCATGATCAGCAAGATCCCGAGACGTCAAAGCAGCCGAAAAGCAAGGTTAATACAAGTCTCAACAATCCTGGTTATGGTTAAGGACTGTGTTCGTTTGCTGTAACAAAATATCACAGATTGGGTGTCTTAAACAACAGAAATCTATTTTCCCACAGTTCTGAGGGCTGGAAGTCCCAGATCAAGGTGTTGGCGGGGTTGATTTTATTCTGAAGACTCCTCCTTGGCTTGCACACGGCTGCCTTCTCACGGTGTCCTCATGTGGTCTCTTCTCTCTGTGTCCCTGGTGTCTCCTCATGTGTCCCACGTTCCTCTTCGAAGGACACCATCAGTCAGATTGGAATAGGGATGACCTTAATGACCTCATTTTAAATTAATCACCTCTTGAAATACCCTATCTCCAAATAGTCACCTTCGAAGTACTGTGGCTCAGGCCTCTGACATACGAATTTTGGAGACTTCGACGATTATGCCCATGTTTGGGTTTGGGTCATTATATCTTGTTAGGTACTAACACACATAACTTGTTTTTTTTTTTTTTATTCTACGTGAGACATCGAATGAACACAGGCTTTAGAATGAGACAGACCTGAGGTCAAATCCATGCTCCACTAACCAATTTCCTGGGAGCCCTTTCTTAGACCCTGTTATATAAAATGAGATTAATAGTATCTATCACAAAGGGTAGACGTAAGGATTAAATAAAATGTTGAATGAAACCTTGCTCGCATGATGATCTGTATACAGTAGGTGCTTAGCAGGTGGTAGACTGAGCAGAGAACGGTGCATATGGTAGGAAGAGGTGTATAAACTGGAAATTGGTAGACAAGCCTCACTCCAGAGCTGCTGCTCTCCGTGTAACCTTGGGGACATCCTTTCACCTCCCTGAACCTTTCTTGGCTTATCTATAAAGCAATGGTGTTGAATGACACCTGGGCTTTTCACTCTGCCCCCTGTGGAAGCCCTTGGCTTTGCAAAATTCTTCAGGGACCTTTCTGGAAAGAGTTGAATAGAGCCAAGCAGACTCTGGTCCCTGCCTCCCTTCCAAACAGAGAAGCTCTGATTTCGTTGTTTTGACCTACTGGATTTCCAGAGGAGAGTTTATTTGAAGAAAAAGTATCACTGCCCTTGTGAAATAATTAAATATATGTGTACTCCAAGGTCTCCAAATTCCTTCCCAACTCCCATTCTCTAGGATCCTGGGAGGGTCTGAGCAATGATGGCTTAGCTCACCAACCCATCTTGGGAGAGGCTTTATCCTTCCTCCCCGGATTCAACCAGTTTGCAAGAAACCAAGGGCCACCTGTCATTTCCAAGACTGCCCAGGCATAAAAGTACTCAGGTGGGGCAAAATCATGACTATGAATAAAAACTAAAAATGCAACCGACAGGTGCAGTCCCTGGCACTGGGACGTAAGAGGAGGGCGGTGCACACTGTTGGGTTGGAAAATGCTGAAGCCAAGTACACGAGTGGACACGCCCTTTCTGACCAGTAAGCTGAGGATAAGAAAAAAGACAGGCTAACAACTCACAGAACTCCACCAAGGAGAAAGTAGCTGGCTCTGGGTCAGAGCCTCAGCATTCCAATATGGCTTTCTTTTCCAATGCACCATAACTAGTGTGGCCTATACCACACGTACACCACAGAAAGGGAGGTTGGCCAAAGGCTACATATTTGTCTAGTATTACGACTTTTCGGCCACTAAGTCCACAAGTATTTACTATGTTCAGTGTATTGGATGCACTTTTAACTGCTGGAGGTAAAGACAATCCCTCTATTCTATGTTCCAGGATGAGGAGACAACATAAATTAATAATCAAATAATTATATACATCAGGTGGCAATAACTGTTAAATAAAGGGAGATGTCATTTTAGTTAAGATCTTTTGTTTCTTTTAATGTTTAGTTTTGAGAGAGAGAGGGAGTGCATGGGAGTGAGCTTGCGAGCAGGGGAGGGGTAGAGCGAGGGACAGAGAGAACTCCAAGCAGGCTCCACGCCATCAGCACAGAGCCCTCCCTGGGGCTTGATCTCATGAAGCGCAAGATCATGACCCCAGTTGAGATGAAGAGTCCAATGCTTAACTGGCTGAGCCACCCAGGCACCCCTGGGGAGCTTCTTTTGATGAAAGATTGACATTGGACAGAGATTATGAAGGGAGTAGCCTCTCTGGGGACAAGTGGCTCAGGCAGGGGGCCACATAGCTGTCAAGGCCCTAAAGGCCGGGAGAGCAGAACACTGCCTGGGCTGGACAAGGAGAGTCGCAGGAACAGTGTCATGAGGTGGAAAGCAGCAGGGGTTACGTCACTTCGAGCCCCGTGGTCCACTGGAATGGATTTGGAATTTATTCTGAAGCCATTTAAAGATTGTGAGCCAAGGAGTGACCTCATTCTTAAAAGGGTCACCTTGGGCAATGAGTCAGCGGCATTGGGGCAAAGGGACAATGTGAGTGAGCAGTGGGGAGTGAAAGAATAACAAGCAGGAGGTGGGGGTGATGGAAATATGGCAGCAGTAGCAGAGGGGTGCTTGGCGGCGGGATTCTGGGTGCGTGCAGAAGGTGGAACAATGATCTCAACCTAATGACAGGGACGAGGCCACCACCTTTGTTCTCACCAGGCATGCTTCTGCAAACCCAGCCCCTTCCTCCACTCAAGAGAGAACCATTCCTCTTGGGCAAGGAAAGGGAGGAGGAAAAGTAGAGCAAAGAGGCAGAATACAGGATTAGATAGGAGTAAGAGCACAAAAAGTAGACATGAAGACAACAGAGGAACAAAAATAGAAGAGGCGTGAAAGCCAACAAAAGAGAAAAAAGCAAGAAGGGAGAGAGGGGTGTGCTCCAGCCTTCTAGCTTTTTCTTATGTTTTCTTCTCTGCTCCTAGCAGAAGAGTAAAAGAAAGGTTAAATGCCTCTGCAGGCAAAGCCCTCTTGGAAAACACTGGTAACCGTTTTGTTCTCGGTGGACGTGTGCCCAATGCTAGGCTGAAGGAGCAGAAATCATCTTTCTGTCAAGAGACATGAAAACCAGTGCTGGAAGGTGAGCTCCATGCTCCAAGATCTAAATTCAACCCATCATCACTTTTGATAAAGCTCACGTCCCTGTACAGTAAGAGGTGCTGGCCCAGAACACCATTTTCCCTGCTGTCTTCCAGGAAAGAAAAATCTCATTTCTAAAGAGAGAGAAATTCCCCATCTCCCCTAGGTCTCCTCCAAAACCGTAGAGCTGGTTTTATGAAGTGTTTCATGAAGTCACAGGACCCTTGGGGGTAACCAGAAACCATTGTTTTCACAAAGGGGAAGAAAAGCAACCGGATGTCACACTGCGCTGGAGAATATAATCATATCCCCCTCGCCAGCGTGGGTGAGAACATTCTCTGACCGTTGTAGCTTTTTGATCCTGTCAGTGAAGGAAATGTTGGTCATAAATCCTGATGAAAGATTACAGGAGCCATTTCCACCTCAGAGCGTTGCAATGTGTTTAAGTGTTTAACAGAATCTTAAAATGCAATAACCACCTTCCTCTAATTGAATCTTCAGTCCTCAGCTGTCAGCACAGATGCACTAAGTTGGTAAATGGCAAAAGGAAAAAATAAAGAAGTGGTTGTGCAGAGACCAAAGGTACTTTCATTTCCCTCGAAGCCAGGCTGAATCAACAGTTGCACAGAGGCGCACAGCAGCCTGTTTGTATGAAATTTGCCGGAAGGAATTAAACTGAAAAAAAGTCTTTTCCCTTTAGAAATTGCAAAATTCCAACCGGAACATCTTATGTAATAGATCCATTTCTCTACTGTGAGCATGCGATCTATTTATGCAACTTCCTTCAATTAATGAAAACCCAGGGGCGCCTGGGTGGCTTAGTCAGTTAAGTGTCCGACTTTGGCTCAAGTCATGAGCTTCTGGTTCATGGGTTCGAGCCCCGCGTAGGGCCCTGTGCTGACAGCTCAGAGCAGCCTGGATCCTGCTTCAAATTCCGTGTCTTCATCTCTCTGCCCCTCTCCTGCTCACACTCTGTGTCTCTCTCTCTCTTTCAAAAATAAATAAAAATTTTAAAAAAGATAATAAGGGCCAGGCAAATCCAACATTGTCAACTTCAACTGCTTTCAAATATTTTCTGCACTCTCTCCCTCTTTATTCCCTATTCTCTCCATACCCTTCCCTTTTCTTGTTCTACCAAACCTCAAACTCCCAAAGGCATTTTGAGGTTGATCTACAAAGGGATGGTTGCAGCAGCCTGTGTGGTTCCAGGACTGCTCTCACCTTCCACCAAAACTCGATTAACAAGGACAGGATGCTAATGGCTCACCATCTACTATGAAAAGCTTTTATCTGGGCTGAGGAGTGGGCTCCTGAAGAAAGACCATTGGCCTCTGTCAAGGTGCTCTCTCTCTCTCTCTCTCTCTCTCTCTCTCTCTGTCACACACACACACACACACACACACACAGTATACTGGGAGAAAGGCTTTGAGTTTTATCAGTAACTTTGACTCTGGAAACTAAGCAACTATCATTTCAGTAGGGATCTCCTTAGGAGTTCAAGGTCAATAGGCAGGTGGCTGCGTCTTAAAATTAAGTGTTCCCGTAGCTTCTCATTTTATCTCCTCTTGAAGCAGAATCCAGCTGAGTACGTTAGAGGTAAGGGTAGAGCCCAGTAAACATGAACTTTGAATCATCACTTTCTAGATAGCCCACTCTCTCGTATCTCAGAAATCAACCGGTGACAGGTAAACAATGTAAGGAAGCCATGGGAAGGAAGCCCATAAATCACTGACCGATTATCTCAGAAGAAAGGACTTCTGGGAGGCATGTCAGCATTGGAAGAATAGAGCCATTTAATTACACTGCAAATTAAATTGCGTTTGATTACATTAATTCATATGAGTAATACTAGACTCCCATAGGTTTCGTAATCATTTTTAAGATTTGTTACTTTTTTAATTAATTTATTTTTTAAATGCTTACTTTTGAGAGAGAAAGAGAGCAAGCAGAGGAGAGGTAGAGAGAGAGAGGGGGAGACATAGAATCCAAAGGAGGCTCCAGGCTCTGAGCTGTCAGCACAGAGCCCAATGCGGGGCTCGAACTCATGAACTGTGAGATGATGACCTGAGCCAAAGTCAGACCCTTAACCAACTGAGCCACCGGGTGCCCAAAGATTTGTTATTTTTAAGTAATCTCTACACCCAGTATGAAGCTCGAACTTACAACCCTAAGACCAAGTGTGTGCACTCCACTGACTAAGCCAGCTAGGTGCCCCAGTTTTGTAATTTTTAAAAATCATTCCCTTTCTCATCCTCATCCCTAACCACCTGAATTACTTCTTCTTAACTGAAGCAATCCTCAGGGACCAGGACATGTAAGAAATCCCCAGAGAAGTGGAAATCTCAAATGATAAAAAAAATGGCATTATTGAAAATTAATATTCCACTTGACAGGACACTTGTGTGAGATTATTCTGAAAATACTATCATTTAATGGTGGTTCCTTCACAATGTGAAAATAACACAAGCTTGCTTCAAAGTGAGGAAATATCCTCCATTGAAAAAAGCTCGCTTACTTTTGGGAGCAGCCAGTGAACATTACATGGTCCTTTTGTGCTGAAAATGTGGGGTTTCCAGTTTTCTTTAGCAGTATTCTTTATTTTTTTACTGAGATGTCAAATATGTATTGATCATGTGCTCAATTGAAATGTATTAGACAAAAGCTAATATGTTTGATAATGCAAAAAATATATTTATAAATACATTTTTATTAAGGTATAAAATGTAATATGCTATGTATTTTACTATGTATCATTCTATGTCTAATATGTAATATATATGCATATGTACTAAATAAATATATAGAGATTGGCACGACCTAATGAAAAGCCTAGAATAGTTATGCCTTTTGAACCACAACGATATTAGGAGAGAATATAAATGTTTCTACCAATTCAAGAATTTCCATGATATTTCCAGTATTTCCAGAAACTGCTCACTGAGTCACCCAACCCTCTCTCTTACCTCTTTTCATTGTCACTTTCTTGTCACTAGACACTTGCTTTCTCAGCTTCCCTTGCTGTTGGGGAGACAACTGGTCAAGGTCTTCCCAGAAAGGCATAATGACAAACTTTCTGGGGAGATCATAGCAAAGTTTTGTTTTTTCAGCAAAAGGCTAGATGGTGTTAGCATGATGCCTTCTCTTTTTCTTCTTCCTTGAATGCGGGTGTGATGCCTTGAAATACAGGCGCCATCTTGACCCTGTAGAATGATGAACATGAATAGGAAGGCAGGGAACTAAGGATGGCAGAGCATAAAGCAAGGAAGAGAGATCCTACATCCTAGGTTTTATTCAGCTCTCCCTCTCACTATTTCTTTTCAGAATGCACCCAACAGCATTCTTAACTGACATGAAGTTTATGAGCCCTAGACAGACACTGAAATGTAACAAAAACTCAAGCGCTCCAAGGTGAATGCAAGTAATGGCAAGATGGACAGTGAGAGATAAGAGGTCGGGGAACATAGTCAAGCATTGTCTAACCCAAAAGAGCCTGAAGGGATCTCAAAGCACTTTGATTTGATGTTCTTTTAACAGTTCAAATAAGATCGGAAAAAAGAAATACTGCACCTTGCCAATGGGAACCATCTGAGAAATTAGTCAAGTAATTTATTTATTTATTTAAAAAAATTTTAATGCTTATTTATTTTGGAGAGAGAGACAGAGTGCAAGCAGGGGAGGGATGGAGAGAGAGGAAGACACAGAATCCCAACCAGGCTCCAGGCTCTGAGCTCTCAGCACAAAGCCCAACGTGGGGCTCAAACCCCTGGACAAGACCTGTGAGATCACATCCTGAGTTGATGTCGGATATTTAACTGACTGAGCCATCCAGGCGCCCCTAAATTAGCCAAATAGTTTAAAAGCAGGACCAAAAACAAGCTTGATCAACCCACTATTTGGAAAGTTGCTTAGAGGAGAATGAGGGAAACAGGAATAGAGGGAGAGAAGAAAGGATGGTCTTTGTCACATCACAGGCCCCGAGAGGGGAGATGCCTGCTATTGGGTAGACGTTGGTGCTTCCCCTGTATCCACTTTTTGTGCATACTACCTTTTTTCCTGCACACAGACTCCCAGAGTGCTGTCACTCATGATGGTCAGAACCAGTCTCTCTGTCAGAGGACTGTCCTTAGTTCCAGACCTCCCTTTGCCAGCGTGCACAGACAGCCACGAGAGCCTGGGAACTTGTGCACTTCGGACACAGCCTTTAACCACTGATAGGCACAGGAGTATAAGTACTTCAGCTCCCTCCTCTCTGCTTGAGACAACCACCTTCTCCCGGGTTCTCTTGCAGCTTCGACGCGGTCCTTGGTGAGAGTGTGCTTGATAATGCCCTGCTGACCAGCTTCTTTCTGTTCCCCAGCAAACCTCCCCACCGCCTTCCTGTTTCATCCCCGGAATTCTTTCTAAGAAAGCACTTTGCCATAAATCTTGGTCCCTGGATCTGCTCGTAGTGACTCCTACCCAAAACCTCTTTCCTATGGGTTTTAAATAAAATTGCTCACCCAAGGCCAGCGGAGCATAAAAGCAAAAGAAGTTAGGCCGACAGTGAGTCTACAAAGACAATGGGACGAGTTTTGCCAAAGGTCAGAAACAGGAGTCATAGTTCTCTGGGTGACTGTGGCTAGAGTGGGGCAGCGGGATTCTCCACAAAAGTACAAAACAAATTTGATGTCCTTGCTAAACATGAAGCCACTTGTAGCACTTGAACACCTAAATCTCCCATTGCTTACAGTTGGCAAGGGTTGGGGGGCAGCAAAGACGGGCTGCCACGCGGCACACCTGGAAAGTTCCTGAGCCTGGCCCTGGCCCTCTTCCTTTCAAGGAGAGACAGAGAGGAGATGCAGAGCTCTCTCTATTTGTTTATGAATTTTCCCACCCTCGGTGGGTGACTAGTTGCAAGGTTGAATTAAACAGCGCTGTGTTATCCTTCCTAAGGAACTAGTCTCTAGTGACTTCAGCTCCAGCCTCACACAAGAAAACCAACCAGACCATGTCTCAGACTACCTGGCGATTCACGCATCTTCATGCCTGACCCTGTGGGCTGCCTTTTGGGTAATTGTAGCTAGAAGATACCAGGTCATTTATCATGGAGCCAACTGGGTTACATCAAACAACTAAAGGATCAGTTTCTGAAATTCTGGGAAGACTGGATTTCATATAAAGATTAAAACTTTTTCTTCTTCCTTTTTAATTAGATAAAGAATCTGAGAACCAACACCCCAAGGGAAAGAGGAAACTATTTTATACAATGTGAATATCAGTGCGTATAACAGGTTCATTTCTAATTCACTACTCTAGAAAGAAAATATTATGCTTTCTTGACAAAAATGAACAATTTCTAGAAAATTTTAACCCCAGAGTGAGGAATAATACCTTTAGTAACTCATAATGCTAACTGACCATGTGGGTATCACCAGCATTCAACAGACATTCCCAAATTCATAATAAATTGAATTTACTAAATTATTAAAATAAGAACCATATTTAGCATTAAGAGCTTGGGTGGCTTAGTCGGCTGAGTGTCCGACTTTGGCTCAGGTCATGATCTTACAGTCTGTGGGTTCGAGCCTCACATCGGACTCTGTGCTGACAGCTCAGAGCCCAGAGCCTGCTTCATATTCTGTGTCTCCTTCTCTCTCTGCTCCTCCGCTGCTCGCGTGCTTTCTCTCTCTCTCTCAAGATAAACAAACATAAAAAAAAAAAAAAAGATGTATAGAATGAGTCAACAGAAATAGGTGAACTTGGACCTTTCTGTAAGGTGTTATCAAATGTACTTTTAGCCCAACGATGACAGTTTGTAGTTAGTCCACAAGATAAATTAATTTTAAGATGAATTATACCAAGGAGATAAGACTAGGTTGAGTTAGGTCAAAAGTTGACTTTTTTTTTTTTTATTGACTTGTAAAATGCCTAGATCTTACAGTTTGGTAAGTTTTGACAAATGTATATACCCATGTAACCATCACCAAGATAATGATTGAAAAAGATTTTTGTGCCACAGGAAGCCTCCCCTGTCCCTTTCAGTCCATCTCCAGCCTCCCAGAGTAACCACTCTTGATTTCTACCGCCTATTTTCAGTCTTCATGTAAATTAATCAACCTATAGGTGCACTTTTGTGTCTGTCTTCTTTTACTCAGCATCATGCGATTGTGATCCACCCACATCGCTGTATGTAATGCTAATTTAGTCATTGTTCTTGCTCAGTAGTACTATTCAGTTGTGTAAATTCGCTACAATGTATTTTACCTGTGTTTGCTGATGGACATTTGGGTTGTTTCCAGTATTTGGTTATTATGAATAAGGTTGCCATGGACATGCTCATACAGGTTTTTTTGTGGGCACATTTTCAATTCTCTTGGGTAATGTCTAGAAGTAGAACTTTTCATTGTAGGATAGGATTGACCTTAACTTTGTGAGAAACTTCCAACAGTTTTCCCAAGTGGTTGTACTATCTTCCGCTCCTCCCAGCAACATAGAAAGGCCCCAGTTGCTTCACACCCTTGACAAGGTAATGACGATCTTTCTGATTTTAGCTATAGAGCAGATGCTATAGATAGACATCATTTTGAAATAACAAAACAGACTCAGATCTCAGTTACCATCCATCCCAATTTGCAGTGAATTCTTACCACCTTTGTCGTTTATTCCGATATTACATCCTTTGCCCACAAACTCTAAGACACACAGCTGTTTAGAGCATTAATAAGCTGTGCATAGTGCCCTAGATAAGTCAGCGCTTCTGTTTCTCCAAGTGCTTTAATTGCATTTCCCAGCACGGGTAGGCTGATCCATCCTATAGGGAGGACCCACGATTGCAAGGGGAGCTTGGTGGCCTTGCACGTGGCTCAGAGCCACATTGACAGTGGTCCCCCGCTGGCATCTGCATCCTCCCAGGTGGCAGCTTCAGCTGGGTCATGTCTTCCACCTCTGGTTCTGCATCCTGCAGGGATAGGCCTGTGGCCCTGGCTGTGTCTCTCTCCACATGCCTCCCCCCCCAAACCCAGCATTCCGCTCACACACTGGCCTCCACCATGGGTCCCCAGCACCAGAGATTCGCCTCCTTGTCCAGGTCCCACTGCAGGTCCTCCAGGAAGGACGCACTGCCAAAGGCATTGTGCTCTGGCACCGGGCACAGACCACTGGCGCAGCGGCGAGTGACCACCACGGAGGACGTGATGCAATCTCGAGGGATTGGTTCTTGGCTCAGGTGACAATCAATGCATGGCATTTCCCTACTGCAGGAAATGATTCAGGAACGGGCATCAGACCACGTTATGGACAAGCATGCATGAGAAGGCGATTGTCTGGGAGTTTTGGGGAGATAATTTGTCTTGCTCTCATGAAAGAGCTCCTAGAAACCACTTATGTCGTTCTGAATACGAAAGAGATAAGTCCTGAAGGACGAGTGGCAGCCATAAAATGGACACACCAGGGCTTCATGGAAATAAACTGAGACCCCGATGGCACTGCTAAGTCAAAGAAAAAAACAGCTTGAAGCCTCATTTACCACTGGACCCTGCAAATGAGTCTTCACATTCCCTGCATTGTTCGAGACACTTTGATCTCAAACCTAATAATGCCTGTGATCTAATGTAGGAACCAGTATGGAAGCCAAGGTCACATTCGATCCCTAGAGCTGGTCCTGGGCCAGTCCAAAAAGCCACTTAAGTTTGCCTCTAGGATAATCCAAATATCTCCCACCTTTCTGCTGGTTTTCTATTGAAACTCTCCTTGCTTTCATCTCTCTATCACCCCTCCATCTGTTCTCATCTTCTAGCCCTAATAAACAAGTCAAAGTACAAAGTGCACCATCTCAATGTACTCTCAGTTCAGGGGGAGAAAAAAGGGAATCCTGATTCACAGTGAAGTATTGGTAACTGATACATTTCCATATAAAAGAAGTAAAGCCACAATACAGTCCAATGCTCCTGATAATGGTGGGGTCGCTAACATTGGTGACTGATACATTTCCATGTCACAACATAGTCCAACGATCCTGATAATGGTGGGGTTACTGACATTGTCTGCAGCAAATCAATGGACAATACTGCTCTTGCTTCCTTTCCCATCGAGTTGTGCCAGGAGCTGCCATTTACACCTCCACAGTTAATGTGTCTACCACTCCACCTCCTTTAGTTTTTATTTTAGGCCTGCCCTATGGCAGCATCTGGAAGAAGGCCATGACATCTCCATCCTACTGAGATGGTAGGAGCTAAAAATAACAAAGGAAGTGAGCAACTGGAAAGCATCCCATCATTAAATATTCAGGAACCAGAATGTATCTGATTGTGTCACCTCATGAAGTCTCTGCCCTTCAGAAGTCCACAGGATCAGAGCTGGGTATGTCAGCCAGGCGAGATAAACACAGACAACTGTGTCCCTTACTTCTTATACTTGAACTCATCCACTTTTCCTACATTAGAATTTTAATTTCTTAATCCTCCAACATGTTCCCCATTCTCACATTTTGACCTCCACAGGATTGCCCCCTAATTTCCTTCTCCCTTCATTTAGATTATCCAGTTCCTTGGTCAACCAGATTGTTAAATGTTCACTTTCTTGAGATGGGCATTTGTCCTATAAAAATGTACAAAATTTGAAGCCTACTTACCTTCCAGGGGTATGGGCCACCCAGTGAAGACCCCATATCGCAGGAACTTTAAGACCTGGTCCAATCCATGTCTCTAGATGGAGCCGGCCTCCTGCTTTGACCACATCCTTCTCAATTCCATCTACCCACCTTGGTTAGATTTCCAAATCCCAAGGGGTTTGTAATGCCCCAAGGGGTTTGATTCCATATCAACTATGTACCCAGAAGACTTCAGATCTCTTCACATCTTCTTTGGCACCCAACGTTACTGCCTTAGAGAAGAATCCTTTTTACCTCTGTTGTATGCTTTGCATTAGCTATGGAACTAAGTCGACATGTCTTTGAGCCTGTGTGATTGGGCCACTTTCATGCTCAGGAAACCTTCCTTACAGTTGACTGAAGTCTCCCTCAAGCCTGATTTCCCTTTGACTGTCTTCCCTCAAGCCTTTAGAACCACAGAGAGTGAGCAGTCATGTAAGGACTGCGGTTTATCATCGCCTTGTAGTGAATGCAGCAGAACCAGCTGCCGGATGCTGCAGAATCTGTTTGATAATGGAACACCAGATCTGGCCGGATGGATGTGGTTCTTGGAGGAAATACTGTCACGTGACCCAAGTTCCTGCTCTGAGGAGAGAGCATACAGCTGTTCACTTACCCGAGAAGCCATGGTGTTTCCAAGTGGAAAAAGCAGCACGTTATCATTTCCCATCCTTCACAATCTTAAGGCAATCCAAAGGAAATGAGGCTCCTGAGCAAGGAGAGAAGCTTTATAAGTACTCTAAGCAGTAAGCTCCCTTTCTTTATACATTCCGCAACCATGGGGCTGGAGGAGAATGGTATTTATTTAGTTCTTGTTTTAAAAAATTTATTTGTTTAAAATCAAATTAGTTAACATACAGTATTATTTAGTTCTTACTAATAATGACCTTTACCTTTAGATGAGGCAAATATGTCATTGTAATCTTAATGTGATTTCAACAGAATATTTCATACCTCCTAAAAGGTTTTGGTACTTAAACATATTTGGGTAAAGAAAGATAACATTTCTCCCTCTCTTCCTTCTTATCTACTTTCCTTTCTTACCTCCTTGCTTCCTTCTTTCCTTCTTTCTCTTGCTGCTACCTTGCATCCTCAGCCCAGACTCCTTAGGGGGCACAGAAAGACTGGGGATTATTCTCCAGAGATAAAGTTCAATTGTACAAGCATTTGTTGGGTTCTTACTCTGTACTGAGGCTGGTTCTGTACACACATAAGAATGAACCTTAAGAAATATGAAGTTTAAGGGGTGCCGGGATGGCTCAGTTGGTTAAGCGTCGACTCTTGGTTTGGGCTCAAGTCACAGTCTCACAGTTTGTGGGATTGAGCCCCATGTCAGGCTCTGCACTGACAGCATAGAGCTTGCTTGGGATTTTCTCTCTTCCTCTCTCTCTGCCCCTGTCTTGCCCGCAGTTGTTCATATATATTTTTAAGTGATCTCCAAGTCCAATGTGAGGTTCAAACTCATGATCCTGTGATCAAGAGTCACATGCTCTACCAACTGAGCTAGTCAGGGGTCCCAAAACTGTCTAATTTTTAAGGGAAGGTTTTAAGGGGAACCCAGACATTCTTCAGACCCCCTCAGAAACCTGGTCTGGGATTGTGGCAGCACATTAATTTGGCTGGCCTATTTGTAAAGTCCAATTCTAGAAACTTGATGAGAAAAGAAAGTGTAAAGAAACATCCACCACGGTGGCATGACAGATGAAATTTGTTTGCTATACTTGACCTCAGCTCTGAAAAAAATACATGAGCAGCCTTTTGTGGCTGTGGATATGAATATTTGATCAGAGTTACTAAAACCTCTCTGACTAGAATGATCACATTTTTTAAAAATGCTAATTTATTTTAAAAAGTAAAGAGAGAGAGCATGCCCAGGGGAGGGACAGAGAGAGAAAAGGAGAGAGAGAATACCAAGCAGGTTCTGTGCTTATACGCTCAATTTCACGAACTATGAGATCATGCCCGGAGCCGAAATCAAGAGTTGGATGCTTAATCGACTAAATCAAACAGGTGCCCTGAATGATCATATTTTTAAAAATGAAAAAGTCTCATCACTAGATCCTAGGAAGTCTGGATTCTTTTTCTATTACTCGTTCTCTCTGACGTGTCAGGGCACTCTCAATTCCCCTTCGTCTTCCCCATTGTTTTACACACCACGGGATTGAAACAAAGTTACAAAAGGGAAGTACTGAAAATGTGCAGATGTGTCACAGCTAGGCTCTTTTCTACCTACTGTGAGTGGCTTCTTCTCCTACATCACACTTGCAAGAAAGTAAGGCTCAAGCTATGGGGATAACCCAGGCTCAGAAATGCAGTCAGTGGACCAAAACCTGAGATGGTGTGGACATCAGAAAGATGATCATAGTCTGAGGGTTGATGGGAGTGGGGGGTGGGGAAAATGGGTGTCGGGCATTAAGGAGGGCACTTGCTGGGATGAGCACTGGGTGTTATATGTAAGCGATGAATCGCTGGATTCTAACTTGAGAATAAATTAAAAAATTTTAAAAGTATATTACGAGGAAAGGTTTAAGAGAGAGAGAGAGAGAGAGAGAGATGAAGGCAGTGAGAGACTGCCAGGCAGGTTTGCAAAATACAAGGGGCCAAAATTGATCAGAGAGGCGGGCAGGTGTGAGACCAGAAAGCACACAGTGGACCATCCCTTCTCTGTACTGTTCTCTGGACAGTAGGTCTCAACCAGGGGCGGTTTTGTTTCCCAGAGAACAAGTGGTCCTGTCTGTAGATATTTTTGGTTTTCACAGCTTGTCAGGGTGGGAACGGTGACCGGCAACCCTGCAGCAGTGGCCAGAGGCACTGCTATCCATCTTACACGACGTAGGACAGCCCTTCATGAAGAGAATTCTCCTGCCTAAAGTGTCCATAATGCCAAGTTTGCGAAACCCCGCCCTAGAGAGGAGGTAATTACGAGCATCACTGCTTCATCATATTTATTCTTGTTTTTATGATTATAAAAAGTACTCAGTCCCTTGTAAAAATGATACATATTTAATCTGGAACATTTATCAATGTACCAAATAAAGTTTTATCATCACCTCATCAATTATGCCTAGAAGTTCATAGTCTGTTTTTTCCCCCGACAGCCAGAGGTTATAAACTCAAATATCAACTGCACCTCGGCTGCTGTGTAATGCCAAAATGGGTGATAAAGTCCATGCTTTCCTTAATTGCTTAAACCAACAGGAAATGGTTGGACATTATTTTTCTAGAGAAAAAATAATTGTGGCCAAACTCTTTCCAGGAAAGAGTCATTTCACATTGTTTAAGGGAGAGCAACAGTCCCTGACATGTTGGGATAAAATGAAATTTGTTTCAGATGAAAACAGATGAAATTTGTTTCAGATGGGGTCTTGGGAGTCTGCACCTGCTGCCCAAGCCCAGCGGCACCCACTGTGGGGCCTCGAATGGCTATAATCAGCGGCGGGATCCGGGTGCCATTATGAGAAAATTGCAGGAATTAGGAGCTGATAGAGATGAAAAGCGTCCTGATTACATTATGGTGATGGAGGCTGAGACAAGTCAGGATGACAAAGGACCTCCTATGGGAAGGACCCCTTTGGCTCATCTTAGTGTGTTTCCAGATGTCTGCAGCCCAGACCAACACGTCATTGGCGTTACCTCCAAAACCAGGATGCGGAGTGGCTAGGGGGTCCGGCTGATCCTGCCCCAGGTTGAAGGACACAGATTTACTTGGGAGATGGTGTGCCTAGGTCTACATCCTTGTTTTCCAGTTCCTAGCTATGGAGATGGTGGCCAATCACTTAAGGTCATGTGCTTCATCTGGAAAATGGATTTTTTAGTTGTTGTAAGGTTTGCGGGAGACATCGCTGGCATTCTGCCAGACTTCCCAACATTCCTTGAGTGTTTTCTGCATCCTTTCTCCAGCTTCTCATTGACACCTACAGATCGCTCTGGAGGACTGCCTCGGCCTCCTGGAGCTGCTCTCCTGTAGGGCAGAGAACTGGAAGGACCTTGGGGGTCTCTTTACCCTGGTCCCAGGACTGTCGGGGGTCTCAATATGAAAGAAAGCTCAGCAATCAAGTCCTGAGGCCTAATTTACACTGCAGTGCTCCCCTGTGGGATCAGAACTGCAGGAATGTGCCAGAAAGTGCGCCTACTATTCTTTTTCGACCTGCTTGCTCCGCTCCCTGACGGGTCAAGGAACACTGCTTTTAATAAATCACTTGCTTTTGAATCCTGTGTCAGGAAACTTAAATGAGCTGGTACACATAAATTACTTAGAACAATGCCAGTGCATAGTGAAAGATTAGTAAATGATAACAGATAATCCACGTATGAGTCTTTAAAAA